>JAWVMR010000043.1:1596-37308 GCA_036321205.1 Trypanosoma caninum | reverse complement strand
AGCTGGGACCACCAATCGGCTGCCTGAGTGGGTGTTTGCCAAAGGAGTGTGGGTTAGCTTTGATGATGTTTGACGCCGCTGTATTTGGTAGAATACCATGTTCGTTCTGCTAAATTCAGTCACCACCCTCAACTGGTATGTCTTTAGAGGTTTTTCGAAAGGCCACTATTAATTTGTTACTAAATGATTATTTAAATGTTTTTTTGTTGGGCGACATAATTGTAAGACCGCCGTTACCTAACATCTTTTACCTACCACTTTACGGAAATCGTCAATTTTGTATTGTGGAGAAGCTGCTCTATTATTCCGCCACGGTTGGGCGTTTTCTCAGCAGTGGAAAAAAACCCAACACACATTACCTTCTATCCACAATAGTTAACTGTAAATAACCCTTAAAAATGCCTTTTTTACGGACACCTTCCCAAGTAGTCCACAGCGAGCCAAACGACCACATTCATTTTATTTCAGTGAGTGAGGCGGGTCTTTCAACATAATGGTTTACTACTGACCAACGAACCCAAAAGCAATCCCCGACACGGAGCGAGATGCGTCAGAGACTGCTCCACCACCACGTTGTTGGTAAGCAGCTGCTGATCATATATATTTTTTTTTTTTGGAAAAGACTTCCTCATCAAATTTTCATGGGTAGGTTTTCTGTCCTTTACTTGTCTTGGGTTGAATCAGTTAGTAAGCAGATATGTGCGCATAACAGCTGTCACCGTCAATAGCCTCACAGCCCATTAGCTCCACTCGTTCG
The DNA here is from genome assembly GCA_036321205.1 of Trypanosoma caninum. Taxonomy (NCBI): domain Eukaryota; phylum Euglenozoa; class Kinetoplastea; order Trypanosomatida; family Trypanosomatidae; genus Trypanosoma; species Trypanosoma caninum. Next base: position 36,551 of record JAWVMR010000043.1, on the reverse strand, counting down.
TGCAGGGTACGTCTCATGGAAAAAAAAAAACCCCACACAAATAATCTTATTAGTAGAAGCAGGCATGCTCAGTTAAGACCCTAAATCTATATAAACAACTATTATTTTTGATTAGGACCTCTTATAATATCGTTAAAGCACACTTTCAATAGCGTCGTAGGAAGTTAACAAACACGCAAAGTTTTTAATTACATTCCATCAAATAAAATAAATAAAACCAATAGAAAAATTCTTGTTTTTGCTTTTTTTTTTTTGCCATTTGTCTATGCTATTTTTGTCTCTTCGATAACAAAATCAGTAGTCACAGAAAATAAAGCATAAATAAATAACTATTTTTGTGTTCGTGGATATCTCTAAGCTAACTTCTTGAGATAGTTGACATCAATTGCCTCTGGTAACTCCACGTTTCCATCAGCCTCAACAACACGTATAGGGAGATCCAAAACGGTATCTAGTTCCTTAAAAATGTCACGCTCCAGCCCCTTTACTACAGAGTACATGGAAATAGGGATTGCATTCCATTTGCCAAAAGCCAACTGTGTTGTGCGCAGAAACGCCACTGCGGCCTCGTACTGCAAATCTCCCTCCTTATTTATTGCAAGAGGTTCTTCTGCACCGTCGATAAGCCGCCTTACCTTATCTACTGTTGCTTGAACATCGGCCTGAAATTCACAAAGAGAATGGAGCTGTCGTGCTGCCTTGTCTTTTAACTGCACCAGAAGCCTTTCCTCGAGAGAGTTTAACTTTGTACGGACACGCTGAAACTGTTCACAGAGTTCTTCTTTTTGCCCTTCCTCTGACTGAATAATATCTCCTTCTGCGGCACGAAACAAATCCTCCACAGATTTAATCTCCCTTAAAAAAATTTTTGCATTCTCAACCCAGCGTCCCAATCCCTCGGCCTCATGTTTGACACCCTCAGGAATGAAAATGCAATTACTCTTACTGTATCCATCGTAAAAGAGGCAGTGGCTACACAAAAGTTTTTTTTCGTCAGGACACCAAAATTCCACTTCTTTAGTGGGGTGTTTGCCGCACATTGCTGAAGTGTTACTATGGCCAAAAGACTGCTTCCGCGAAATACTTGAAACATTTACCTGCATGCCCTTTCTTGCAGATCTTTCATCGATTTTATCACTTTGTTCATTTCTCGACGGAGTCCATTGAGGCTGAACAGAGCCCTGTGCATTCACTCCCACTGTGGTATTAGTGGCGACGTTAACAGTGGTCTTGTCGGAGTAATTCTGTTTGCTTGTATCGTGAACTTGGACGGTAACAACAAAACGTGGAAGAAGTTGATGTGGGTGAAAAAAGACAAAAGCGTTGCGTGAAGCCACTCGAATACTGTCATAGCCATCGTTATTGAGCGAGTTAAAAAATTCCCCCATGGAAAAGTTTTGCAACAGTCTAACTTCATCTTCCTCAAGACGCCGGGACTTGCCGACAGCGGCGTCAAATGCCACAAGACACCAGCCAAAACAAAACAACTCTGCGGGTGAACATTTAAGAAAACGCGCTGGGTTTCCATTTTCTCGATAAAGAACAATACCACCGGGGCAAAGTAAATCCATATTGTCTAAACTGGCCAACGGCTGCCCCTCTTTGAGACACAAAACAGCCTTTGGGTTACATATACACCACATTAGTTCCAGCTCTCCTGAGGGATTATGCAGCGACGCCACCCGCCCACGAAAACTTTTGGCCACTGTGCGGGATACGGGAAGCTCTATCACCGACGCAGGCGACATTACCACCCCGTCAACATTCATATGAGACAACAGCACAGCCGCGCGAGAAAGGACTGTACTTGTTGGATACACCTTTTCAATTGCACCCTGCGATGCAATGGATGTATCAGCGGAAAAGGACTCTTTTCTTGCCGTTTCCAAAGGAGCCCCAGAACAAACACTAGTGAGTCCATCTTTGTTCTGCGCCTGGTGCCAGCGCCAGTTCTTTCTAATCTCACTAACCTCCTGAGAAGAAAAGCCGCAAACCTCCTCCGCAAGAATCTGAAACAAGGCATCATTACCGTTCAAATCTTCCAGAGTGTACCCGCACGACGCAAGTTTGTCGGTAAATAAGCGCCAAAGATGACCCATTAAAACAACGCAAAACCCCACTGTTGGGAGTGTAAAGGCATTAACATAATAAGAATATTAAAAAATAAAACAAGTAAAAAAAAAAAAATATATATATATATATATATGTACAAATACTTGCAAGCATATTTGCAACAATTTTCCCTTTATTTAATTTGGCCACAAATTGGAAAATCCACAAAAACAACACATAAGTAATAATCTCCAGTACAAGAACAACACAACAAAAAAAAAAAAAAAAAAACAAGAAAAAAAAAATTGTTTTGTACATATAGGCATCTAAAGATATGAACCAACAATAATGCCCTTTCTTGTTTACATACGCTCCTCCATCGCCAACAGCACCAACGATGCTGCCACTCTCATCTGCAAAGCAATGTGCCACATTCCCCCCTAAAGCACATTTTCGGTCGTTTGCGTGAGTTGAAAAAAAAAAAAAAGGACATAACAAAGACTAGATGATTATTATGGCCACAAATGTGGCTTCGTGATAAAAACAAAACAAAACACAACAAAACAAAACAAAACACAACAAAACAAAACAACGACAGCAATAATCTCTCATCCTCAGGAAGAACAAAAAGAGAGAAAAAAATTCAAAAACAAAACAAACAAACGAACAAAAAAACAGTGACCAAACACTACCACTGCCCCCTTAAAGTAATGTATATATATATTTATTATCTTCGCATAGCGAAATTCTCCATATTATCTGCTACACAGTTTTCCGCAATTTGTCAACTCGCCGCTTCATTTGCACATACTGAGCTGCCAAGTGCCCCATCTGACGCGAGAATATCTCAGTTTCCGATGTTGTAGAACGTTTTTTATTGTTAAGTGTCATTAAATACGGTAATTCACCTTTACTCGATGTCTGTTTTAGCGTTGGTAAAGGAGATAAATGCCTTTCATAAAATATCGAAGAATCAAGAGATCCCGCCTTCCCACTCTCGCTACTAACAGATGCAGCAGGAAACGATGCTTTCCCCAAAGGAGATAAATCGTTATCGTCGTAACCCGCAATCTTATAAGTCGATTTATCTTTTATGCAACTTGCTGTCTTTGCACTCACTGGTCGTCTCTCTAAACGCTTAAGCAGGCGGGCGGCTTTAGCCTCTCGTTGAGTTGCCATATTCCACTCGATCTTCGCTTCGTTCAATCTTTCCTCACACTTCTTCTTTTCCTTCAAAAGCCTTGCCATTCCTACAGGACCCCTAAAACTAGTTGTAGTGGTGCCTTTTTTCTTGCAGGACGAGTGTTGATTGTCCTTAGTTGCGTCGACGCTGTGCACATCACTGGTCAACTGGTGCAGTTGTGCTCGTAAGTTAGAGATCTCATTTTTGAGCAACATGACCGACCGCCTCAACTTCACATCCTCTCGTCTCCGCTTTTCTTCATCAAAATCTTTTCCGCGATTCACTGCGTCAACAAGTGATAAATACGCATCCGCATCATTTATAGTTTTGGTTGAGTTTTGAACAGCGTCTCGGGCCTTTTTTAGGCGCCTGTTTAAAGCAGCAACATCCACAGAACTTGGTAAAAGTGCACTCGTCATCATTAGCTCCTTCTCACGCCTATTTTTCTCAGCAGAAAGCGCCTCAACATGTGCCTGAGTCTGAAAGATCCGCTTCTCCTTCTGTTGTATCCGCAGAAGAATGCACCTAATTGACTCCTGTTTTAGAGCAATCTCTGAGGGCATGCAACTCCTTGGAGGGATGTCGCTCTGCCGGTGTCGGGGCTTTAGGGGCTCATCCGCCGCAGCGTGCTGGGGTGGTGCGGCCTGCAGAGCATGGAAAACTGTTGTCATCGTCACTCACTCCTTTCCCTCACACACGCTAGGCACACACACACACACAAAAAAAAAAAAAAAAAAATCTATATATATATGTTATTAGCAGTATTTAATAAAAAATAACATAAGCAAAGAAACACCAATTAAGCTCTTTCATCTGACTGTTATGTCGCTCTCGATATGGTGTACTACTGCTTAAAAAAAAAAAAAAAAAAAAAAAAAAAAAAAACTTATTATTTGTTTTTTTTTACAACTGTTGCATCAAAACGTCCTTGCAGTAATCCACCTCAAAGTCTTCTAAATCCTGAAAATTAAGTGTCAATGTCCACAACCCGTGTGCTCTAACCTGCCTTCCCTCACTAACTGGTGCGTTGGCAACTGCAAGAGGATCCATACATTTTGTTACCGTCCACTTACGCTCAAGTGTCATTTCTTCGCGGAGTGATTCCTGCATCAAATTCACAACTATTCTACCAACAGGCACTACCTCCCACGTGTGATCAGTTTGCTTGCGCTTGATCTTGCAAATCCGCTTCAACGAATCAGCCTCCTGAACTGCCCACGCGGCCAAGTGAATGTGCCGCGGCCCCTCACAGGTCCCAACAATCATGTAATCAAAATTACTCGTTTTTTCCGAAACGTCGATGGCGCAAACGTCACGGACCTTCAGTGAACGCAGCACATCGACAAGCTCCACAACGTCTTCCATATGCGCTTTACGCGCGTCTTGCCACGCTTCATCAATGGCACCTTCTACCTCCATTTGCAGCAACATCTCTGCAAAGCGCTCGTCGTCATATGGAAGAGAAGGCTTATAGTGAGCAGATTCATCTGTACCTGAAACGCATTTCTCCACCATGTTGCCGGCACAGTCATCACTACCATTATTGTTATTATTACCATTCTCCGGGACGCACAGTTCACCATTAGGCAAAACAACACTGCGGCTGCCGTGCCGCCTGTCGCCTTGTCTGGCGCGCGGGTGCGTGAGCGGAATGTTAAGACGCGAGTACTCCTGCCCGTCGTGGACCTCAACATCCCTGCGGACACCGAGGGTCGGTTGGTCACACCACGCCCGCTCCTCACCCGCCGGCGCTGTCGTGTTTATGTGCTCCCCGCTGAAATCGTCAAGCCCCAAGTCTACAAAGTCGCCAGCAACAGCGGCAGCCGCTGCCGTGTTGCACACAAATCGCAACTGTGCGTTGCAGTGGTGGCCCGGCGCACCAGCCCTCCTGCCGCACATGCACGACATGTGCAGCCGCTGTCTGCTTTGGGCGCACAAATACATCGCACAAATTGGCCCCAACACCTGACCGGTGCGGCTAAATATGAGTGAAGAATTTAAACGGGACGGCATTGATTATTCCCTCAGCAAAACTTGAGAAAACAACACACCTCTTTGATAATGTTGGTTAAGTTTTGTATGCAAGTATACCCAAATAAAAAACAAAAAAAAACAACATTAACGAATTATATCAACCCCCCCCTCCCCAAAAAAAAAAAAAAAAAAAAAAAAAAAAAAAAAAAAAAAAAAAAAAAAAAAAAAAAAAAAAAAAAAAAAAAAAACAACCCCCCCCCCCCCAAAAAAAAAAAAAAAAAAAAAAAATGCACAGCCATCAGAAAATGTAGCTGAAAAGAAACCAATAAAAAATAATAAAGGCAATATAATTTAAAAAATAAATAAATAAATAAATACATATATGCAATCTAACTGATCTAATAACTCACATAAAAATCTAAAAACATACCGTAAAAAAAAACAAAACAAAACAACATCGACAACAAAAAGGCAGCAACAGGTCTCACCCCTCAAATTACAACTTTTTTTTATTCCCTTTCTTTGGAGCTGAGTTACTATGCCTCGCAATTCCTTACCCACACCACATGCTTGCAGTCACTTTTTTCAATGTCCTTAGGCCCTTTAATGTTGCCGCGCAAGTCGTTGTCAAAAAACGTCCCACCACCACCTTTGCAAATCCAGACGCCCTCGTAAATATTCTCACGGATTGTGTTTTTGACGACATGTGGACATCCGTCGGAGGTGACTAAAATACCCGCGTTGCGATTCTTTTCCACCCTGTTTTCTTCAATAAAACCACCGCCACCACCAAAGACGTAAATGCCCGTCTCGTTACCACAACCGATGATATTCTTCATGACCCTGGGCAAAGCTTGGGACTTTATAAGAATGCCAGCAGACTTGTTTTGTCGTATTTCGTTTTCCAAAACAATAGGAGTGGCGCCGCCAGCGCAAAACAAACCCGCCTGCTCATTCGCAACTACCTTATTTGCGCGGAATATAATGTCTGCCGCAGACGCGCCCCGCACAACAACACCGCAACCGCCATTATTTGAAATTAAGTTGTTCTCCACCATACCAGAAGCTTCCTGAACAAAAACACCAGTCTGCTTGTTTTCAATCACACGATTCCTGAATAGCCGGCCAATGGAATTTTTCCTTAACAGAAATGCAGCAAATCCACAGTTTCTAAGCGTGTTATTTTCAAACAAACCATGGCTGCCCTCAACCAGAACAACACCCGCTATTTTAACATCAACGATCATGCAGTGAGATACGACCGTCTCCCGAGCAGAAGCCACAATGATAGCATTGCCATCAGGGCATGAAACGCTACAGTGTGTAAATTTCCACTCTCCGCCCGTAATAGAAATAGCGGCAAATCGAGAAGACCTCTTTTGTGTTCTCGTATCGCTCCGCGCGTTTGTTTGCAAGACCTTTCGTCCTACATAGCGAATAATAAAATTATCTACAGCTCCGCACCCGGAGACGCAACTAATGGCCGACAAATCACCGCCCACTTCAATAACAGGAGAGGGAGTCTCACCAACAAGTCTCACACCATCTGGTAGTGCATCAGTCAGACTGAGAGGGGTATTGTGAACCGTACCTCCAGCCACAAAAATTATCCGCACATGTGGCAAACGGCATACAGCATCCAATGCGGCGGTTATGTTCTCGTAATCCTGTGGAACTCTAACTGCAATCCCCTTCACTCTATAAAATGTTGAATAGATAGTATGTTTGCTTAAGATGTCACAGATCGACACTTCACCTGAATAATAAGAAGGTTGCGCAAACCACGACAACGTCTGACCATTACTACCATTATTATTGCTAATATCAGTTTCAGAAATCGCCTTGCACATCGCTGACTGTAGTGCATTATAATCAATATTATTTAGCTCCTTTACATTGCCTGTCTGAACACGACGTTGATCGCCTGACTGTGTGAAAGAATGATTTTTACAATTGCTCTGCCCATGGCAACTGCAAACACACCCCGCGCAAAAAGCAGCAGCAGCAGCAGATGTCGAACAGGCCAACAGCGTTACTTTTTTTTCCTCGTGCGAATTAGCACCAACTGATGAAATTCCTGAAATGTCTTTGCTAAGAAATGAACAAGACGGCGAAACTCTTGACATGACCGCTAAACGACAATAAATATCCGACGGAAAAGGTCGATCTTCTGGAAACCGTTGCAGCATATCGCGCAGGAGCACACCAAGTTTTGCTGTAAAACCCATGCTTGTCACCTGCTGCACCACTGTTTCAACAACCAGCGGGTTTTCCAAGACCATGCTGTTGATTGGCTGCGCTCTTAAGGTGACCAACTCTAACATCACCACACCCAATCCCCACACGTCTACTTTTTCATCATACACCTGACATAAAATACACTCTGGGGCAATATACAAGGGCGTTCCCACAATGCATTGACAACCAACAGCAACCGTAGCGGCAAGACCAAAATCGCCAATTTTAACATTTTTGTTGTCGTCAAAAAAGATATTTGTGGGCTTTACGTCTCGATGCAAAAACCCTTGAGCATGAATAAAGGCAAGAGCAGATGTGCATTGGCTCATCCATAGGAGAATTTGTGTCTCACTAAATGGATGTAAGCCTGTTTCCATAAAACGTTGTTTTGCGTCATTTATTGTACTCTGCATGTCACCAGACGTGCAAAGCTCCATAACAAGACAAACGCAAATTTCAGAGGGGTGCGTAAAAAAAGAGTTTAAACACTTGTCCCATCTTTTGTATAACTGATGGTCGTTGTTAATACCACATGTGCTATACAACCAGTTGCTTTCATTTGCATTAAAGGCCTGCAAATCATCCTCATTTGTTGCGGCAAACTCATCCCGTATCTTGTCATCGTAAAAAAGAAGAAAAAAATCAAAATAAGACACTACGTGTTGGTGGTGCAGTTGTAAAAGAACCTTGATTTCCTTTAAAGCTGAATTAACTTTCGAGTTATGGCAACAACGAACAACTTTCATTGCAAGCATCTTTTTAGTCGGCACATGTTCTACGCGAAATACAACTCCTTCAGCACCAGCACCAATCTTGCCTAGCACATTATAGTTCTCCATTGATGTGTTTTCAGCTAAATTCTCACAACTTTATTGCAACAATTTCTTCCCCCACTACCCTCTCTCCCCTCCCCCCTTTCCTTCAAAAATAAAATAAAAAATAAAAAATAATTTGATAATTTTATATTTTGTCAACCTAAAAAAATCCTTAAAAAATTATACACATACACACAAAATAAAAATTTTTTTTTTTTTTTCTTAATATGTGGAGTTCACATATTCAAACTGCGCAGCTGCCTGATCGAGCAATGACCGCTGGACAACATTGTTTATACGTCTCTACCCCATACGTTGCTTGTACAAAAGGTCGTCAGGTTTTGGGTATCATCCCAAAAAGGAAAAATATCCAAGGTATTTACCAACAAGCCGCGACCGGCAGAACAACACTCTCTTTTTATCAAAAGTGACTGTAAAACATCCAACCCCAAGCGCATTGGCAAGGCAACTGCCCAGTTTGTTATCTTCTGTTCGTGACTGTACAAGGAGCACGCAAGAATCAATATTCCTTAGTTGTTCCTATGTTTGTTTTAAAGTCTGTTATACTCAGATTTAGGTGGCACACACCGCCCTCCCCCTAAAATTAGTTCAGAAAGCCAAAACCTTAAATATGGTCGTTCTTTGCATCGTTGCGACTGTCACCCTCTGGGAATGCGTCCCACGTTTGCTCAACCGCTACAGAGTCTACCAAAGGCATTTCAATGCGGTTGTGGGGGGCAGTGAAATTTTGCCCCCACGGCGCGGCGCTAAAGACGCTCGCCGCTTTGTGCAAGAAACAGCATTCCAAACCCGTCATTGAGAGTCACATGTGTCATTTATACGCTACAGTTCCCAGCAAAAGTCTTTCCTTCCAAGTTTGCAAAAAAAAAAAAAAAAACCCAATAAAAAATAAACAAATAAAAATCAACAAAAACAAAAACAATAACAGTAACAATAAACATAAATAAATAAGATAAAAATAGTAAACGCTGCAGCTGTTAAAAAAAAAAATTATGGCAGTAACTATGTTTTCTTTTTTTCATTGATTCTCTTCGTAACTATGCCAATTTGTCGAAAAAGAGCTCGTTCAATCACTGTGGTGTGATAAATATGGTTAAGATGTGGCCATGTCAGCAACTGTGCCTTGGACACGACAAACCCAATGTACTCGCTACTTGGGTTTGCCACCACATTAAAGTAATCTGGCACGGCATGCATAACGTTCCCTATTGGCAGAATAAGAATGTCGCCATCATATTTCTGGGTCATCAACATGTATGGAAACTCAAAATAGCCTGTTTTTGACAGCAAACCTATATCAAATAGCTTCAACAGCCAGTGCCGCACTTCCCTACAGCACCTATACCAAAAACAACCAAGCACTTTTCGCAAATAGGATCTTTTGTATGCAAAGGTATATAACGGCTTTGGCAAAAATGGAATGATATGCGGGTTTACTTGACTCACAATAAAGTAGTTAACGTTGAACAATGCAGCAAGACTCTCGTGAGGAAGATCCCGAGCAACACTCCCATCACACCAAAGCTGATCTGAAAGAAAACGTCGAAAATTCCCATCAGGCGTTTTTTCAATAAGCTGCACCGCCGTAAAAAGTCCGGGGAGTGCACAACTAGCACTAACTGCACTCCACAAAACAACATTAGGAGATGTGACGTAATTCAGTAGCATGTGTCGCTCAAGGTGTGAGCCGCTGTACTGCTCGCTTGTCACGCAAACATTTAAAATATGACCAGTTTTCTCATATGCCTCCGCAAAGGTGAGATCCCCTACAATTGAATGGAGGGACTTCATCAGCGTTCGCACCTCCATAAAGGCTCCAGTGCGCAAAAGACGCTGCAACATCCCCAAACCACCGCTTTTATCAAAAGGAGCAACCCGCATCGATTCAGCTGTTAAAATGAAGTCACTCATAAGATCAGTAAGTTGCTCCTTTGTCTTGGAGCATATGATCATGGCAATAATGGAGCCTGCAGAGGAGCCAGATATAATATCCGGCAAAATTCCTGCCTCAAAAAGCGCCCGAACAACACCCACGTGATAAACACCCAGTGTGGCGCCGCCGCTCAGCATAAGAGCGCTGCGCCCATATGATCTAAGCGCGCCACGCAAAACTTGAAGTTTCTGTGCATCACTGAAGCGCGTTTCATGTGGCGCATGCGACTCCGTCGCACATTTCATAAGAGAAAAAAGATAAACTGATGATAGTGGTGTAAAACTTAAGCAAACGTCTGTTTTTATTGTTTCAGAGGCGTTTTTATTTACAAACTGCGTTGCCTCATCATTTTTCGTAGAATCTTGCGGATTTTGGCACCCTGTAACACAAGTTGTTTGGCATTTGGTATAAAACATAAAATTGCTTTCGTTTTTGTCACCTTTTCCAGATGCCAAATTGGTTGTAGAGTCCATGTCTTCATGTGAAGCGGGTCTAGCAAATGTTTCTATAAGATTGAAAATAGCGGTGTTGTATCCTTCTACAAAGTCCTTTGTACCTGTATAGTAACTAAAGTTGGACGGATGTGTTATGCCATGGGCTGTGCGATGCAGTTGTGAGCGCAAAAATTCGGCCATCATCTGTTCGTTTTTAGACTGTGCAAGAACAGTGGCGCAATGTGTGTCCTGCATTAAGCCCTCTGCGTCACAATCGTCCCTATCAGGTATCGTCTTTTTCCATGCTTGAATACCACAGTGATTGTCAAGAAGCAACGCGTTAGTAAGCCATGTATTAAAACTTTCTGTAGAGTTCATTATATTAAGAAATCGCTGCTCTGTACGCCTAAACTGCGCCCGCAAAGAATAAACCTCAATTAGTTTTTTTATAGCACATAAAGGCTTCAAAATCAAGCAGGTCACAACAAAATAGTACAAAGCGTAAAGTAAAGCCCCAAACCAACTTCCTTTCGTACATTCAGGCCGTGAGTCTGTGTTTTTCTTCAACCTGTTCCCCCCACCGCAAGACTTTCTAGTAGATTGTGATCTGTAAGGTGGACGTCCCACACCACCAGTTGGGCCTTTTACCTGAGGTCTAGCACTGCGTCCGGCTTCTTTGTGCAAACTCATCGGCTATTGCAAACCTCTAAACACACATCAAACTACCCACGCACACACACACACACACACACACAAAAAAAAAAAAAAAAAAAAAAAAAAAAAAAAAAAAAAAAAAAAAAAAAAAAAAAAAAAAAAAAAAAAAAAAAAAAAGAAAAAAAAGAAAAAAAAAACAATTGGCATTGCAATACACCTAACGATAAACCCTATTTTAAACGCCAACGCAAACATTATATAATTATATATAATATACATCTCTCTCTCTCTCTGTCTAAGTGATAGTTTTCGTAATTCCCTTCAAGTATTTCTTGCTTACATTTGCCGTTGCTGCATCAGTTGTACTGCACCTGCAGCCGTGCCCACCGCAAGAATGCCTTGTAAGGGGTGCCAACATAGGGCGGTTGGCGTGTCATTTATCGCCACGTTGTCGAGAATAGAGCCTGTTCCCACATCGTAAAGAAATACGGCCCGCGTCTCGCTACCGACTGCCACGGCAGTGCCGTTGGGAGAAAACGCTACACCAACAAACGTTGCACTATTACGATGAAGTGACAATTGCCGCACAGCCCGTCGCTGGCGAAGGTCCCAAAGCCGCACCGCATTGTCCAACCCAGCAGTCATATACACATGCAAAAGGTTGCTGCTTAGGGAGGCGTAACGACCGGCAGTCATCATAGCTACGCGGTGAATGGGCCGTGAGTGAGCCTCTTCAATCATCTGAATGCTTTGCGTGGCAGCAATATCGTAGATACCAACAGACTTGTTTGATCCTGCCCACAAAATAAGATTAGAAGTAAAGTAATTTATACAATCAAAAGAAGCTACTGACTTTGCCATGTCTGCTGAAAATTCAAACATAGTTTCCATTCTGGACTCATTGCGCATAAGATGCAAGTCATCACTGCTGTTATCTAAGGCGTACCTACAAAGGGATATACTGTTCCCGGCCGCATAGCAAAGAAATTTGTCGGTGTAAAAAAACTTAACCTTACGCACACTCTTACAAACACTTTGCGTAATGTAGGGAGCTTCTCGTTTTTGTGGTTGCCACACTGCGATCACACCATCTGAAGAACCGGTTGCAACAATAGGCATGTTAGCAGAAAGACTAACATCAATAGTGTTCACCGGACCTTTGTGAGCCACCATCAACGTGCCTGCCGCCTTATATTTCTCTACCGGGTATTTTAGCCAGTGAGCTCTATTATCAGCAGAGGCTGTCAGCAACGCCCTACCATCAGCAGAAAATACAGTCTCCGCTATCATAGCAGAATGTATAGGCAAAGAAAGCAGAGCTTTATTGGCGGTTGACATAAGCTGCAACGGGTGTGTGGAAAACCTCAGTGCCTTGTATTGCAAACGCGTGGCAATAACTGGAAGGAAACGTTTTCCATTTTGAGCCTTTCCCCGTATTTGCTTAACACGCTGCTGCTTCTGCTTCAACACGCTCCATGGCACATCGCTTGCATAACCGCTGCTTTTTATTGGATGACCAAAAGTCACAGGTTTTTCAACAATCTGCTTTTTATTGTTCTTTTTTTTAGTACCCTTTTCAGCACATGTAGCAGATTCCCGTTCCTGAAAAGGTAGACGCAGAGGTTCCAATAAACTCGATGGGAGTGGAGTTTGGGCGTGTACCACGTCATCTGCAGTGCATGCCCACTCAATAGCTTGCCCCCCCGCAGCCGCGTAATAAAGCAGCTCCTCCTTCTGAGGAAACCAAACACACCATGATCCGTCCCCTGAACACGCGGACGCCAAAGGCACATCACCAAAAAGAAATGTTGTGTGTTCCTGCAGCAAATCCATAGACTTCTTGTCGTAACACACAACAGCATCGGGGCGCACCACCAGCATAAAACGGCAGCCAACTGCAACGTTCAACACACCGACATTACCAACATCCCTTTCCGATCCTGATAAGGGTCTGTTAGAGATGCGAGCAAGATGATTGGTAACGTTAAGTCTCAAAAACACTTCAAGCGTTTCCTGCTGTAGCAGCATCAGCGTCCCGTCAGAAAGTCCAACAACAAGATGACCCTCCTCACCGCAACCAGCCACAAAGCACGTGACATGATGAGCCCGTGAAATAATGTGACCATCCCGCTCCAGCTGCGGCTTCACGCCACAAAATATATTGTCGTCAATGTTGCTGTAGCGGGTCATGACAAGATGGTTTTGCAAAGAAAGCAGAAACAAACGATTCGCACCAAATGCTGCAAAAGCCGCGCCAGGCTCACCGTAAAAGTTGCTGCAGTCAAGCATCAAACAGCGCGTATTCTCAGCCTCACCGCAGCTTGTGCTTTGAAAACCTATACGACAGTCAACCATAAAAAGTTTTTCCGTGCATGAAAGAGCGACAGCTGTGCCGTCAGAAGACCACGCAATCTGATTTGCACCAGAAAAAACACCACTGCAGAAAAGCTCCTCTGTAATTATTATTGATTCGCCCTCACTTTCCTCCACATCATCCTGCGCTACAATAGCAGAAAACAGCGGCTGCTCCATTACAAAGAGTGCGACCGCCGTTTCACCCACTACAAGAATCTTATCTTCAAACAAAGAAATATGTGCTGGCATAAATTCAAGCTCTACAAGTTGCATTGTGTAAGGCCCATCAGCCCGGAACACAAACGTGTAAAGTGCCACTGCCCCACCGGGGGAAGCGCACCAAAGCAAGTGCTGTGCAGAAACAGCAACACAAATGACGTGCGCAATTGCCATTTGAGTAAAACGGGAGTTTTCCACATTTGGTTGAGTCATCGTAGTCCCTTTTTACTCTTTTATTAATGAGCGTCTCCCCAGAGATCTATTGCTTGGCGTAAAGTAATGTGGAAAATGTATATAGGTATATATATGTGTATATATTAATGTTACTAAATAAAATTGTTACAGAGACAAAAGTGACGTGTACTCGTCAACCAAACATCCAAAATCAATAACATCGTTAACTTTTCAAAGATATTACTATTGTTATTAAACCCGCTTACACATTACCTCGTCTTTACTTCTTTATTATCACCTCAAACAGATTGAAATGATAAAGTCAACTTTCAACAACACAAAAACCCTTTCTTCCAACCACTCTCTCTTCCCCTTATCTCCCAAACAAAAACAAACAAACAAACAAACAAAAAAAAAAAATGCATTTTATATATATATATATATATAATACTCTTGTTTTAATTTTCCGAAATATCATTAGATGCAAGCATTTTCAACGTATTGCAGAAAAAATTATTATCAGCAACCTCGCGCAGTGCTACTTCCTCAGTGCCACAATCGCCCAGCACCGCCTCTCGCATCCTGGTATCCAGAAGATATTCAGCTTCCTCTAATTGCCTCGACACACAAAAGTCACTATCATAATGGCCAACGTAATCATCCTCGTCACCTCTGGTAGACCTGCTTTCACACTCCTCTTCCTCAGAAGACACAGTTGTGCTGCTATCGCTATGAGTAAGCACAAGTTCCTCAAGACGGAAAAGCTCCCGTTCCGTCACAGTGCATTCTATCGCCGCCTCACGAGCGCAAGCATACATCCAGTCAATAGAGCTACTGCGCAAAGATTTCACGGGCATCATTTTGCGCCGCAAGTGGTTAAGCCGGGCATTTGCAAAAAGATCCATAGACTCACTACTCATAACAACACCAGCCTCGGCCTCACCATCACGTTGCACTTTATCAAGAAAACGCTCAATAACGTCTTTGTGTGGCCCTTGATCTTCTAATCGTAGGCGATGTAGAGCAATGGTGAGCTGAAGACCCAACAAAAGTTCTTGTTCATCCACAACAACATCAATAGCGCTGTCTGCGACAGGCTGCTGCATTAGCGGCGACTGTTTTTGCACCAGTGGCTCAGTCCTCAACGAAGGGGGAAAGCCGGTGTGAAAAAAGTGTGCAAATACGTAACGTGGCATACGCAGTGGTAAACGCACATAGCGTCTATTACGCAATAGCGTGCGGTACTCCTGAATGACGCCATGAACAAAATACCCTGTTCGATTAAAAAAGGCTGATTCCTCTTTGTCATTTACATGCCATGTCAAAGGATGCCGAATTGCATGATACAAAAGTGCCGTTTGAAAAAGTTGTGGATGGGCGTCCAGAAGCTCCGCGACCGATGCGGGCACTGCCACAACCACCAAATGCCACGACTCTTCCCGCATGACTCGCGCCACATTGTTTGACCAAACATGCAACGCCTCCGTAAGTGCGGCCTCGTAACACCGCTCGCGCGTCTCCTCGTTCATTGAAAGAAGTGTCAATAGAAGTCTTACATTGACCTGCGACGTGGGGAAAAGGCATTGGAGTGAATGTGGAAGTGCGTAGACACTACCAGCCATCAACATAACGCGTTGGGCCATTGCATGGTGGTAGTTATCTTCATCCACACTCCAACGTCTTAAATAGGCTTTGCGGTTCTTTTTTGACCTGTCCAAAACATCTGCAAGTTCAACTAGTACAACACTAGATTCATAGTTTTCTTTGATTTTGCTTGTTAATTTGCAAGAATCGTCATCATCATCTTCTGTGGCAAGAGCAACCAGGTCATCTACAGCAGATGTAAGATCTAAGAGAATCATTACAGCAACGCGAATATCGTCATTATTTCCACCACAAAACATGTCAGCCCTAAATGCATAATACATATTTCTGTCAAAATTCAGATCCGTTAGAACTAGTGGTGTTAAACTAGTAAAAAGATTTTCCTCAGTCCAAAGATAAGAGCGAGTTGCGTGATAGCTGCGTGGTGAATGCTGACGCAATGCCTTCAGCAAATATTGCCTCGTAATTGGAGTTTTGTTACATTTTCCGCAAAGCACCAAATGTAACACCATTAACTATAACAACAGCAAGCCCACGGCTGTAAGCAAACATAAAACGTTTACAAACACTCACTTCCTTTTAACTCGCCTCTGCTTTCACACTCAAAAAAAATAAAAATTAGTCAGTATATATATATATATATATATATATATATATACAACAAAACCTTCGTTTCACAAAAACAAAAACAACTAAACTGCAACTTATTTACAAAAAAACAGATATAGCGGAAATATATACTCATATATGACTCCTTAAAAAGATGTCCTTTTATTCTTTCTCATACACACAAACACAAAAAAAAAAAAAAAAAAAAAAAAAAAAAATCTGGCTTAAAAAAAAGACATTACACAAGGTTTTAAACTGCTATTTTACGCTTTTATGTCGTTAATTCCCCCTCCCCCCACCCCCCCAAAAAAAAAAAAAATTTTTCTTGCTTGGTGTGGCGCAAAAGCGTAGTTGCACACCACTCTTGTCAATACTACCGCTCTTAGGCCAGAATAAATGCAATCCCCGCGATGCTAGTCATCCGTACAACAAGTGGTTATCATAGTTGTCGTTATGTTTCGATATGCTAAATACATCAGCATCCCTTAACGATGGTGATCATAAAAAAAATGCGTATATATTATACGGGCTTTTTACTGTGGTGTGGCTTAATAGTCGCTGAAATATCAGCTACTTGGCGTTGTATGGCGTCTAAACAATTCCTTAATTCTCTGCGATCTGCGTCGACAACACCTAGTCGTTCCTCTACCAACGTTAAACGAGTCAATAATGCAGAAAGATTTATTTTTGTATTATCATTTACAGAGTTGTTTTCAGAGTTTTTAATGAAAGTGGCTGTCTCCGCAAGTTCATTGTGCCCAAAGTCCTGCGCGGTTGTGTCTAAACGAAAAGAAGTCGCACGTGACAAAGCATTTTCTTTAGCAGAAAGCAAAGTGCACGGTGTTTTGTGTGAAGGTGCCGCACTGTACCTGTTTTTCCACAGCTCTAATTGCTCATCTATATTTGCAAAAAGGCGGTGAGCCTGATTATCCAAAAAAAAATCTTTGCTTGAATGCATAACAATAAACTAACCAATAATCAAGACAAAAACAAACAAACAGACCAATAATAATAATAATAAAACAGCAAAAAAAAAAAAAAAAAAAAAAAAAAAAAAAAAGAAAAAAAAAAAAAAAAATAAAGAATGGAGGGATGAAAGAGGGAGCCGGTTAAAAAAAAAAAAAAAAGGAAACTATATGCAAATGTCGAACTTACATCGCACACAAAAGAGAAATACATAAACAACATGCAAAACAGATGACTAATTTAGCTGATATATACGTAAATACATATATATTAGTTTACCACAAAGGAGCAATCTACTACACACGGTTATTTGTTGAAACATTTGTTTTTTATGCTTAAATAACAATAATAAAAACTTAAACGATATATATGTTTGTGTGTGCATTTGTTTATATTGCTTTCATGAGGAGTTTTTTTTTTGCAAGTTGCGTGTATGTGTTTATTTGTATATATATATATATATGGAGGTGTCATTTGCTTCTTTTATTTTGCCTCTTTTTGTTGTTTACCCGCAAAATGTTGATTTCGATTGCTTTTTTTTTTTTTTTCTTTGTGATTCTCTCGGAATTCTTTGAAAGTTATTGCAATACATACATTATATATGCATATATATATATATATATGTATATATGCTTGATTTTGTGTGTATGTATTGTGCAAATAAAGGACGTTCTTAACTGACGTGGACTTTGGAAAATATTATTTTTATATGTATGCGAAAGTACATTGATGTGCATATATATATACATATATATATATATATATATATATATATATATATATGTATATATGCACTTGGTGGTTTTAAAAAAAGATTATTACTATTATTGTTTATTTATTTATTTTTTTGCTGTTGTTGAGTGGAATTTTAAGTTTTTTTTTTTTTTTCTATTTTAGGAAGGTCAAAAACAGCTTTGCATACATATTTTTATCTCTGTTTGTGTTAAATGAAGATTATATACGTTTTGTACTTGTATTAGGTATCTATTATCAGTTTACTTTCGCGTTTAAACGGAAGATAAAGAAGAAGGGGCGGTGGAGGCGGTGGTGATGTTGTCTTTTTCATTGCCGCTGGCACGCGGGGGTGTTGTCGCCAGCGGTGACCCGCTTGTCCGGTGGTCGAGGCGACTTGCGGCAGGATGGCCGGTGCGGCCTTTACTCCCCAACGTGTGCGTCGGTCTTGAGGGCTGTGCGGGGGCTTTTAACGCGATGAACTCAATTCGCACCTGCATGTTTTTTGGCACAGCTCTGCCTCCTTCATTTCTGTCGTTGTCGTCTGCTAAGGAGATAAAATCTTTTTGCGTTCGCAGTGGAGGTGCTGCTGAGGCTCTCAGGACGGTGGCGTCATTTGGCGAGGACAGGTTTTTGGAGGGGCAGCCTTATCAGCGTTTTTCTCTTGTTGCTCTGGAGAATTACACAGATCGCTCTGTGAGTATCCTTTCCTTACGACTCCCACCAACGGCACGTTTTGTCGTTGGACATGAAAACAATGGTGTAAGCCGCAAGTACATTGACGGCCTTCACCAGAATGATGAACAAAGGAAGCCTCGCTGTTGCGCAGAGCATGTTGTCTATGTTCCACAATGCGGAACAATTAGCTCACTTAATGTGGTGACCTCAATTGGTATTGCTCTTTTTTACGCCATGCTTGACAAATATTGTCCATTGTCGAGGACAGTTTTGGGAATGAACGTGATGGAAGATTCTTATATTGGTTTAAGGAATGAAGAAGTTGAGTCGTTGCACAGATACCAGCGTTGTTTTCGTCAGCAGCTCCCCATAAATAATTCATCTAACAATTCTTTACGTATTGATAAGAGGCCTATTCATCCCTTGTACTACCAGAAGAGTCCTTCTTGCATTGTTGAGCAGCATCATCAGCTTCGACGATTAATGCTACAGGTGTGCAGGCGAAAGTACTCTTTATTGTCTGGATGTTTTGGTCTTTCGGTGCTATATGAAAACGGTAGGGATCAGCGCAGCCTCGGCGGTATTATCCGCAATTCAAACGCCTTTTTGGTGGATCATGTGTTTTACTTTGGGCGAAAAAAAGTGAATGTTGTGGGTACGGTTGGAACGCAACACTACACTTCACCCGTATATCTTGGTCGTTTACCGGATAATAATGATAATAACTGCAATAATAGTGGCATGGAGATATGGACAGACGAGTTACAAAAGCGCGTAGAGGAGTTTTGTGGCGCAGCAGTTAACTGGTGGTTTCTTGACTGTGGGCATGCCTTTCTTTACGCCACAAAAAATGTGGGAGGCAGCGCTGCGTCAGATGAAGATCCAATGGATTTTGAAACTAGGAGACACAAAGAATCACTTTTGTGGTATAGTACACATTGTAATAATTCGGAGTTTGCATTAAGTCTTTGCGATACTGAAGAGAAGCTTCGCAGGGTAGCTAAAGGTGGTGTTGTGCTCATTGTACCACAGGAGGGTATTCTGCCCCCGCCTCATCTTTTGCGACGCTGTAGTAAAGTGCTTTCTTTGCTCCCAAAGGGTAACGACGCCGCACTGTCCGCGGGTTTGCCGATATCTGTAGCCGCTGGTATTGCCATTCAGCGTCTGAGCGCAGTGATGCATCCAGATGTCCTGGCTTTTTAGCGACGCGCAATGTTTCTCGCTTTTTATTTTTTATTTTTTTTTTCCTTCTCTTTTTTATTTTATTTTATTTTATTTTTTTTTTGTCTTTTAAACTAGTGGTGTACAAATTCATGAGCTGCAGATAAATTACTTACATTGAAGCCTAAATTTTAATTAATTAATTAATTGTTTTTATTTTTGTTTTTTTTTATATGGATGAGAAAGGGGGAAGGTGATTATTTATTTATGTACAGATTATTTTTGATTTTTTACACCCATCAGTTGTTTTTATTTATTTATTTATTTATTTATTTATTATTATAGATTAATAACTAGGGGAGCGGTGTGTGTGTGTGTGTGTGAGGGGCGTGGGAAAGGAGCTTGTATAGTGTTTTTTATAAAGGAACAAATTAGATATAGATTTTTCAAAAGGCGAAAAAAGAAAAAGTAATATAGTAATAATTATTGATACCAGTATTATTATTATTATTATTATTATTATTAATTTCTAATGGACAAGGATAAGTTAATTTGGGCCGGTTTTGGTTTTTTTACAATGGTGTCGTTTGTCTGTCTTCAGCTTCCATTTTCTCAGTCGGCGAAGAAGTCATCCTCGGCTCGTCGGCCCCGCGGCGACAACACGAACTCAAAACAGCGCCACAGTACATTAAGTCACCTTTCCGCATCTGAAAAGGAAAATCGATCCCGTGGGAGCCTGGCGTCTCAGAGGCCTGTTGGTGACTTGTGCGTTGGTGATAAAAACAGCACGCTTACAACCAGTCAGCAAAATACATCGCCAGCAAAACGACAGCAGATAAATGGCTCCTCTTCAGCGACCGCAAGGGCCATAGCACGATCGTCTCATCGTCACACTAGAGGAGATGGCTTGACATTATCGAAAAATACCGCAAAAAATTATGGCAATACTCGTTCTTCTCAAACGAATATTGCTTTTTCCACTGTGGGAAACGATAGGCGTTTTGTGGAGCGATCAACGCAAACTAAAAGCCGCGCTGCGGAGGAGTTGTGCTGCGGAGAGGACATTTTCTCCATTTCCAACGCTGGAGACGCGCTTGAATGTATTAGTCCCATTTCTAAGAAGGAAAAATACATTGCGTCCCCCCTTTCTTCTGCGGGAGTGTACTTTAGTCCGCCTGCGCGCGAAAAGGGCGAAAAAGATGCTCATGTTCCACTTTATTTGGAGAGGGGCATTGATGCAGAGTTGGCAAAACTTGTTTCGGCGGTAAATTCTTCAGAGACTGATCCCATAGTATGGGTTGATTTATATAACTTTCTCATGGATATTCCTTGGCGTGTTCTTCAGCATATTATACATAAAAAAACTGTGACGTTATCTTGTTCTTTGAGTTTAGTAGAAACTGATACTTTAGCAGATGATGAGTTTAGCAATTTTTTGCGACTTAAAAATGAGGTTTATCGTTTGCTACAGGGACACCCACCTCAAAAAAAAAATAGCGGTCAATTTGAGGTTGTAGAAGATGGGTCAAAGGTTTTATGGTTTGGGCAAACAAATGATAGACAACAGAAAAAGGGAAGATTCTCACATATTTATCTTTCTTCTTCTGATGATGATGATGATAATAATAGTAATAAGGAAAGAAATGAGGGTGGTGTGAAAATGGCGGAGCGCATTGAGAAAGTATTGTTTTCTAGGCGGCGGACGAGGATGAGGTCATTTTCTGCACAGTTCCCTGAGAAGTCGTGTTTGGAGGTTGAGGGACGCGCAGAGAAAGCCTTTCAGGCAACTACACCTCTGTTGTTTGAAAATGAAGAGGTGTTACTTTTGCTCCGTAATTTGACTAAACTGCGGCATAATACCGCATTTAGTTTGTTGCAGAGCAGTGGGGTTGATATTTCTTTTTTAGCTAGTATTATTGACGTGACGAATGAAGCCCAGCGACTTCTTGACCGCGCGGCGCTTAGGACGTTGGTTGCGTCGCAGTTAGATTTTCAACAATCACCGTGTTTATTGGAGCCAAGTGTTGTGTTTGCGGCCTTGCAGACTTCGCCACCAAGGCTGCAGCCATCATCAGAAAACCTGTTATTAACGCCACAAGCTACGCGGGAGGAAACGCTGGAGAAAATTTCGTCTAGTTTATTGTGGCCTGCGCCTATTTCTGTGCGCCAAGGCTGCGAAGACTCATCACATGGAGACAGTTTGTCCACATACGTCGCGGCCCATGACGATATTGTTGATACTGCGGAGAGAGGGGATAGTAATGACAAAAACACAAACAATATAGATGAAAGAACGGCGGCGACGCCACCCCGCAATAACACCAGTGAGGTGTTTTCGCGGCTTTTGACAACGTCGACAATACCGTCCACTTCCGTGTTGAGAAGGGGCGGGCAAGAGTGCACAGTTTTTGAGCGCTCCCGCACGCAGGGGGAGGTGGCGGCGGGGCAAAACTCTGAATTTACGTCGTTGGCTGCAGCCGCCTTTGAGGGTCGCACGCAACCGGGGCGCAGTGTGTTTGATCGCCTCTACACCCCGCCGAAGGTTACACAGAAGGTGTCCTTTCAACAATCTCTACCGTCAACAGCAAAGGCAAAAACTCGATTTAATGTTTATGTGTGACGAATCCGGTTATTGTTATGTTTATTATTGTTGTTTTTGAATGTCGTTGCGTATATATATATATATTGATATTGATATTGATATTGATATTGATATTGGTATTGGTATTGGTATTGCTTTTTTTTTTTTTTTTGTTGTGGTTTTTATATTTGACTTTTTTTTTTAAATATTTATTTGCGTAATAGGAGGTATTTCAGGGGCTGTGTTCATATAAACAACGATAAATTGTTAGTGTTGTATCACGTGTTATATACACACGTATATATATATATATATATATATATATTTTAGGTATATATGAAGGCCTTTTTATTGTATTTTGATATTAAAAGGAAACGATAAAAAAAAAAAAAAAGAAAAAAAACTTGCATTTATTTTTATAGAATTGAGGTTTATTTAGTTTGAGTTTTTTTGTGTTTTATGTTTTGTGTTTTTGTTTTTCCTGGTGAAAATTAAAATAGTAATAAGAAAGCTTATTTTTGCTTATATATATATATATAATATATATATATTGGTGTGGCGATAAGTTTGTCTTTGTATATATATATATTTGCTTACAGTTTTTTTTTTTATTTCTTTTTTATTTGCACATTAACACAAACAGCAAGAAAGAAATTGAATATATATATATATATATACATTATTAATAAGCTATTATCTTACGTAAAGTGATACCAGCATTATTAGCCGTTAAAAAAAACAAAACAAAAAAAAAAAAAAAAACGTGTTAGAAATTTTGTTAAGTGTTATTAGTATTATTTTTATTATTTTTATTATTATTAGTTAGTTATCAGATTTTTTTTTTTTTCTTTTTGTAATTGCAAATGGACAACGCTGGACACCTGGGTATAGCCTTTGCAAACATTGTATATTCTATTTTGGCTACCATTGACTTTGAAGAATATGACTTGTCATTATCACGTTTTTTTGAGGAGGACTCGTGTGAAAAAAAAACACTAATTGCTTTTCTTATGAAAAGGAAAGCAATGCGTTTTTTTAATGATATTGTCAATGGTGAGATGAGTGATGGTGATGATAGTATTACTATGGTTACCGTTATGGATGATGTTGATAACGGTGATTGTGGTGAAAGTGTGAAGGAGAATGGGGATGTGATTACAAGGGCATTAGAAAGAAAGCGTGAGAAGGCAAGATGTCGTGATCACGATGTGATGAAAGTAGACGGGAAATCACAACAAAGCATACCGAGTACAACTGAATTTTCCTTTTTTGAACGCAGTTTAGCAATAAATGATATTGTCATGCAATTAACCATTGTGCGAAATGCCTTTTTGCGGTGTATATTGCATAATTCGAATTGTAATTTTTTTGGTTGCTCAAATTATACGCTGCACGCAATGTATCCGATAGTAATTCCCTCTTCCCGAACACTGCACGAGAATGGAATTAGGTCTATTTTTGAGGTAGTTTCATCTCTTAGTAAGAAGTTGATGAGTACATTTTTGCTGTCTTTTTCTACAGGTTCATGTTTGCAATTTGAACGCGGTAATGCGAGTTTCTCAAACGAATCTTTTTGCAATAAGAACAAAGAAAAGCTGTGTGGTGCTGTTGAGGTGATTTGGGCATTTAGTTTGTGTTTTATCTTGGCGCCGCGGGGCTCTGAACTTATTTGCAGTGGGGGTCTTGTTTACTGCAACAGATTTTTTTTTCGTGACCAAGCGAAGATGCATCTTTCAGGCGAGTTGTCTACTAACCAAAGTTTTTCTTCTTTTGTTCCTCATTTTCTTTTTTTTTTTCATGTTCCACCAGTTTTTTTTCTTTCTTGCGAGCTTGCGATGAGGTTAAATTCATATTTTTATGACGTTCTTATCAGCGCTGAAAGCAGCAGGTCAATTCCAGGTGGAATGCGTCTTTTGCTGCTAAGTCGTTGCTGTTATGGCCTGCTCAGTCAAATTGACAAGAAAACAGGTGGCTACAAGTGGAAAGAAGTTGTGCAAAGATGTGCGACCGCGATGAAAATGGCGCATGTTTCTTCACACCGGTGGGAAGATGCAGATTGGAGCCGTCTTTTTCAACAAGATAATCAGCTGTTGTCAAATACAGAGTGTGAAGTGATGGCGCGCAGACTGGCGTTTATTTGGCGACAGCGGCAGAGGTTGGTGGAGGACACGGTGGACGGTGACTCACAAATTTCCGAAAGTTTGCCTTTTTTTTTTAGTGGAGATTTTCCGTCTTTTTTTTCCTCGCAGTTCACAGGGGCCACGGCGCTTGCGCTCTCACTTGGTAGCCTGTTGAAGAGCAGCGGCGGCGGCAGCAAGGGAGATAAGAGTACCTGCGAAATACTGAGTACACTTTTTGGATACACATTAAATATATGTCACCTGTTTAGCCATAATGTTGAGGCGTATGAAATATTTAAGGACCTTTTGGAGTTTGTAAAGAAGATTGTTGCGTTTTCGAAGAAGGAAAAGCGTTTACGAGAGGTTGTGACTCTTGCACTTTCTGGTTGTCTGTTTTCGCAGCCAAGGGGTTATGTCGACTTTCACTGTAATGCGGAACGACAATATGTTTCTTACTTACAAGAAGTAATAGAAAGTCTACTAAACGAGATTAGTAGCTGGTGCAAGCTGAAAAATGCTACATTGTATTCGCTTTCAGTATCGGCTTTGCTTGGGGGTTGTTCAGTAAATACATTAACGGGCAAAATACCTTTTTTTTTTTTAACAATGGAGTCTTGGCTTACGTCTGCGGACAATGTAGACAGAGTTGCCATTCTTTATGCGACACTTCACGCCGGCGGATTGATTAGTGATTCATGTCTAAGTAACGATGATACGCTTTCATGTGAATGGGCCTATTGTATTGAAAGTTTTTGCTACTATGTTGAGAAAATGTTAGTAAATGTTATAGGTTGCGAGAGTTGGCTGGACACACATCACAGTTCATCTTGTGTTGAGGCTGCGTCTGATCTCTTGCTATTTGCTTTGCAACAAGAGTTATTTTATTTAAAGGCATGCAATTGGATTAGAAAGTTGCTGGCTACAAAGACAAAAACAAAAATGCTGGGAAAACGCGGTGGCCGCATTGTTATTTCTCGTGGACAACTAATTGCCCTGCGGACTATTTCAGTACTTTTGGATTTGTATTATTACGGGCGTAGCTGTTCTTTTGTATGCAACAAACGGCATGATGCGACTAATTGTCTTATGGTTTTGTGTACATCACTCAGGGAAAATGGCAGAAATTTTAATGCAGTTTACAATACTGCTTTGGAGCAAAAAACATCTGGTAAGGAAAGAATAATTGGATTCATTACACTTCATGGCTCTTGCTATAGGCCTGTGGTGTCAACTCTTGAGGGACTGGCATTTTTTTGGTATGGTAATCGTCTTGAAACTGTTTTTGAATTTATTAATTCCTCACCAGACATTCAGACATGGGTAAAGGAACTGCGTAACACTGCTTTTGATCATGTGCGGTATACATGCACAAACAACTCCACTGAGGAAGCTATAGAAGATACACGTCAGTTGGTACCTATTTTTCTTATTTCTCGCTTTTGGGGTGCACCTCATCTTTTGCTAGACAAAGATTTTACGTTGCCAATGTTACTTTTAAGGCCGAGATCACCATTATATGATGCAGTTTTTCGTGTTGTGTTTCCGTATTATTTAGCTGGTAAAAGCAATGAGGGTATGTTATGTTGTGCACTTGTTCTTCACAGGCTAGCTGAATGCATTATTGATTTTCTAGGAAAAGACGAGGTTGAACATGTGGTACACCTTGCTGAGTACTTGACATCACAATTACTTGTGTTGAGGGATAAAATGGCGTCTATTGTGAATGATGAATTATACTCACAAAAGAAAAAAAAGAGAGACGCATGTGTATCGGCAAAATGTGTGGAAAAAAAGCCAGCTCATTCTGATGATATGGCATGTCAAAGGATAAGGGAATCTATTAGAGCTAGATGGGGGTGGTTATTTAATAGTTTGGATACGAGTATACAGCTTTCGGAAAGCTTTTCAGAGTATAAAATTGAGTTAAGTGATTGGGTTACCACTTCTGGAACACATAATGTGGCTTTAATTGACACTTTGGAAGGACTTGCGGTTGTGTTATTAGGACATCCTACTTTTTCAGTACGACAAGCGGCGCTAAAACAATTAGAGTTATTTTCTTCATTTATGCACTTGAAGCGAGTTGATATTGAGACCTCTTTATATGCTGGTGACGATGGTGGAATTTTTTCTGCCTCTCAAAATTTGCTTTTATGGGGAAATTCTGCATTGTCTGATTGTATAGGTAAGAAAGAGGCATTATGTAGTAAGGATCTTTTTTTTTCTCGCGCCATGGTTGCGGATATTTTTGGTGAGCTTGGTGAACAGTTTGAAGAGATGTATCTTTTACATAGGGATTATTATGTGTCGTTTACCAATTGTCATGAGCAAAAGATAATAAACGCAACGACACCAATGTCTGGCAATGTTGAATTTAAGGCAAAGGGGTTACAAGGTTTAAGAGCTGAACCCTCTGCAGGTTTATCTGGTGTTAAGAATACAACTGATTCTATGTACTCTTTATCCATGTTAGCACTAAGAAAGTCGCTAGCCACTACGCCTTTTGGCTTGCGTTGCTTGTCAAATGACAAGTCAACTCCACTTTTTGTTTTTACCTCTGCTCTTGCCCTGTCACTTTTGACATATGGCTATTGCGCCGGCTCTGCGTTGGTGCGAATTGTGTGTGCGATTTCTGGCGAGGTTGTTGTGAAGGGCGCAAAACTTTTTAAAGAGCGGAGTGCATCTGTTTGGGGCTCGTGTTATGTGTTAAATTTTTTGTTGTTATTGGTTGATAATGTGAATGTGTCACCTGATGCTGATCGTCTTACACGTGGGTCAGTGCGTAATCGTCCGGGACATCAACAATGTGGTTGTTCTACATTTGTGGATGGACCTGGTACAGCGAGTGATATTAGTTGGCAGATTGTGAACCGTTACGCGGAATATAATAAGCTGATAAATGATGTGACCCTGTCTCTTATTATTCAAGAAATAGGCAGTGATAATGGCTCAATGTACTTTATTGATTTGGTTCAGTTTTTGTTTATCGGACCATTGGGGTATGTTTCTGCTGGAGACACAGCACTTGTTACCTTTGCTGGAATGGTTGAGAGCGATCATCCTATTTTAACAAGTTTGCAGGATTTTTTTTTACCTACTCGTAGAAGATCACGCAAGCTCAAAGCATGCATCACGCATGGCTGTTTGACAATTTTGCTTTCTATGCTTTTATGTTTGGGACGTCGTCACTTTGTTAGACCGCCATGCACTCCGGGGTGGATTCAAAGTTCTGTCGCTACAAAGCGTGCATATGTGGAGACAATTCTCCAAACTGTTATTGAGGGTGTGCTTTCAGGATATTTCTCTGAGAAGGAACATGCAGAGAATTGTCAAAGTAAACGTCGATTGTCTGTGAGTGCGCTGGGACGATATTTTTCTGAGGGACAAAGCGGATCAACACATGCAATGCAGGGTTTTTCTTTGTTTTCTTCTTTTAATAATAGTAGTAATGCCACTGGCGGCATGCATGGCGAGAATAGAACGTGTGTTTCACACGATGCAGCCAGTGACTTGACTTCAGTCATTATTCTTCGAGGTGTTCTTTGTGATTTGATAACTTTGGTTTATTCCAAGGAAACTAAATTTTTAGAGCAGCAGCTTAAAAAAACTCTTTTGATGAAAGTTTTGTACTCATTAACTTGTCAGGTGCAATGGTTTCTTCAGGTCGATGCTAGTCAGTCATGGAAGGAGTTTGGAGCAATACCTGCAGGATGCATGAAAACTGCCGTGGAAAAGAGTATCTTTGCTTTGCAAACTGTTCTCTCCTCTTTGGAACAACTTGCAAGTGACCTGCAGCGAACAGATTATGCAAGGATTATCACTATGTTTTCTAAACGTTTTTTTCAATGGCTGCAAGAGTCATTGTCGTCAGATCATATTGATCTTGAGAGCAGTGCTCCTAGTGTTTTTGGTCTTGCTGTTACGCTTGTGATAGTCGACCCGAAGGCATGGGAAACTGTACTTCGTGTGCTTTGTGAACTTCCTATGGATAATCCAGTACATTGCGCTTTTTTTTCAGTGATTGTAACAGCAGTATCGTCAAAGTGGGCTGCTCGACAGAAACCTCTTTTGACGGCGGAAAACACATTAAGACGACGCATTTTTTGGGCAATGTCTGCAACCAGTAATAGTAATGAAACTACTTCAAGTATACAAGGCTCTACATACAGAAATGATATTGTTTTAGAGGATGCGGCAAATATAGGGGGATGTATTTATTACGCTTTAGCGTATCTCGACGAAGATGTTGCATTAGAGCCCACTTTTGACACAAAAATCCGCTCAAAGGCACAGACACTTTTGGAGTTAATGTGTGGTGGTGAATCACCAGTTGAGACAAATACGAGTCTTACGGATGACTGGTTTTGTCTTCTTCTAAAGATTTATAGACAAAACTGTGTAGATGTTGGTGGCGAGAATGATCTGGTGCAGTCTCTTTTTACAATGGCAAGTAAAGATATTCTTTCAGCGGAATCTAAAACTTCTGGTTTAGCGAAACTGCATCGAATTGCCTTAAAATTGCTTTCTTTTTTTTCCAGGAGAGTGAGTCCAACGGAGTCAAATCTGCGAATTTTGCTTGATGTAACCAAGGTGACTCAAAAGACGTGTTCTGAGCAGGCGCTTGCCACGTTATGGGGTGGATGGATTGCATACGAGGGACGAGAGCGGGAGCGCTTTGTTTCACTGCTGGTGATGTCAGCAATTGATTTGACAGATAAACGTCTTATTACCTACTACATTGATAGTTACGTCACACAAGAGATGCTATTACAAAAAAAAAAACAGAATGGCAAACTTACTCTTCGCTCACGTAGTGCATATTATAGTTTTCTTCTTTTTTCACTTTATCAGATGGGGTTGTTGCGCAATAGTTTGGTGTTTTGCGAACAGATACAGAATTCAAAATTGGAAGCTTTTGTGGATTCATGGGCGGATTCTTTGCGGAGAAATGTTAATGGAAACGATTCTACGATGCGTTTTTCACGTAGTTTTAGTACTTCTGAATCACACATAAATAAGAAACTAACGCGGAGTGGGAATGTTAAGCCAAAGTTTTTATGGATTATACAAGAAAACATTTGGCGGGTTTCTTTGAAACTTACAAACGAAAAATTTAAAGTAAATTTTGACACTCAGTCATGTGGCCAAAGGAACAGAGAGGCTGAGCTAAGTGAGGGTACAGAAAGTAAAGAAGTGTTAACCACACTGTATGAGTCAAGTTTTGTCAAACCTCTCGTAAATGTACTTTACTTTGCGTCATGGGCAATTGAGCGTCTTTGGTCACGGGACTGTCGCTTGTGGGATGAGCTTCATAAAGATTTAAAAACAATGAACGATTTTACAACCGAAGGTTTTTTAGCAGATATGAACCTTTGTGCGGGATCAGATACACTTTTTTTGTCTTCAGAGGATGGCAGTGAGATTAGGAGTGATAGGAATAATGATGACGATGATCATCTTTTTTCTGAGGCAGATCCTACGCAATCTAATGACCAGTGCTCGCTGGTGAGTGACCTAGTGACGGCGACAACAACTGCTGCTGTTAAGTCTAAAAAAAAAGGTATTTGGGAAAAGAAAAAAGAGGATGAAGAAGAGGAAGAGGAGGTTGGAAAACTATCGGATGATAACAGTAATATCAATAACAACAATGATGGTAATGATGTTGTCGATGATGATGGGAGCGATTGTACCAGGATTGTGCATTCTAAAATTCCAATTACAAGCGTAACAAAGGCGATGATTAAAAACATGAAGCAAGAAGAGCGATTAAAAAAAAAAGAGACTTTTTCAAGACATAAAGAGAAAAACAGTGTTTCGTTTAGTTTTTGTCACAGAGATTTTCTTGCATTGTTTCTTCATTCAGCTTGCATGTTGCTTGTACACATTGGTTGCGGTAACGAAGGAGGCTTTGAAGAAGAGTGCAACGCGTTATCTTCCCGGTTTTATGTGGTAGAGATGGTGTTTGAGTTACTTTTAAGCATGCTGAGGGGCACCGCTTTAGAGAGGACATGCAGGTCGTCATCTACTTTTAAGCGCTGGCTGAAAATAACATTTGCACGACTGAGGCACCGCGAAATGATGCAGTTAGAGAGAAGAAATTTATATGAAAGCAATTACGCTTTAATATTTGAACCTTCGCTTTTGTTTGAAAAGAGTGATATTGAAGAAAGTCTTAGTGGCAGTGTTTCTTCTGCTGCAGAAATTGTTTTAACGGAGTTTTTTTTGGGTATTGTAGGTCATGGCAGCAATTTGAGGGGACGTCATTTTTTACTGCGCTGCCTTCATGAGTCATCTAAATGGTTGCGCAGAGGCGAATGTGCGAAATTTGAATTTGAAGCACACCTGCATGTTCTTTACTCTTACATTTCTTTATTGTCGATGAAGATTACTCGGGTTTTGTCTTCATGTCTTTCCTTTACAACAGGGGCTGTGATTGTTGGCTGCTTGTCGCGTCAGTTGTGGATGGAGAAGACAGCGATGCTGTTGGCAAGTGCCAGCGCATTCCGGCGACTCTGTTCCGCATTTTCGTGTTACATAAGTGCTTTTTGTACTGGGGCCTTTACAACAGACGCTGTTCCCACTCCCACTAGTAACAATACTTTGACTGCCGCCACCACTGCATTATCTGTGCACACACATCATCGCGTGTTGTGTACGTCAATTTTGAGCTCTTTGGGTTGTATCTTGCGTGACATCATCATACATGAGACTTATTATTCTACCGTAGCTCACGCACGGAAGGCAGAGAAACAAAATAATGAAGCTTTGTTGCTTGCAACTGCTTTTGGTGATAAAAGCGCATTTCCAGCTCGGTATCTTTTGTCAAGCTTCTGGATCGGGTTTGCGTTTCTTCTTGTTCCGGAAATGTGGTTAGCGGCGTGCGATCTGCTGGCTGTATTTCATCGATACGGGTGCGCCCATTTTCTTGGTACAATTTCTTTCCCCTTGCTGTCGTCGCCACACCAGTTGAACACCAACGTGGCACCTGACTGCGCAGCTGTGCAACTTGTTCTATTACGACAGGGCAATGCTGCGTTTTTTACTTTGATTCAAAGAGCCGCAGAAAATGTCTGTAGGGACAGGTCAATCTCAAGAGATGCAATGGATGTTGTTTTGAGTTATGTTGATGAATATGCAAGTGAAAAGGAAGAAACCGCATTACTTCTTGCTTTTTCTGAATTATTATTGTTGTGTGATTGGCATACGCTTGATATTGAGACGCACGCACCTAGATTTGCCGCTCTTGTGCGACGACCCCCTGCAGAGGATTCACAGGGGCAACTTTATCGAGCTTCATCTAATACGCGATCTTTATATGAGCCAAGCTCTTTTGCACAATTTCTTTATCTTTTGATTGAATCATGGAAGCAAAGTCTTCTTGTGCTCCCGATTGGTTTTGAGAGATCTGCTCAAGGGTTGTTGAAACGCATGACATTTGTGCTTGAAGAGTTTTTTAAAGCTGCGGTTAGGAGATTTGGCGCTTTTTCTGTTGACGTTTTGCTTCATCGAGTGAAAGGAGCTAAAACGGGTTGCAAGGTAAGATTTTCAGATTGCACATCAATGAATTCAAAACATGAAAACACCGACCTTTGCTCCCTACACAGCTGTGATAATCACAAGTCAAATAAAGAAGGCGGAACTGATGAAGGTAGCACATTATCTTTCCAGCGTCACTTTGAATCGCTGGTGATGTATCCGTTAATGTCTTTGTTTCAATCACCCCAGACACCGCTGCCACTGTGGAGTAAGATTCTTGCGTTTGTAGCCGCGCTTCTGCGATATCATGAAAAGAATCATGGCTTTATTACTGACCAACTACTGAAGTTCTTGCCAGATATTGAGCGTGGTCTAACTACTGGTTCAGTGAACGACTCCTTTACGGATGAAACACCTCTTAATGAGCGACTTGTTGTGCTTGTTTTGGCAGACGAGGTGTCGGCAAAAGTAAGTGGCCTACTGGCGGGACCATCATTTGCTGTACAGCCTCCAGTTATTCGTTTTGACAAGCGAAAAGGCTTGCCGCTATTTGAGTCTTTTTTAACTGATGAGTCGGTAGTCCCGGCGCTTGTTGATGCTCTTTCAAAGGACTGCGCGTTTATATCGCTGACCACCAACAGTGGACACTGTTGCCTGAAGGATTCGGCTGTGGGGGAAGAGGGAAATAAAGGGGAGCCTTTGATGACGTCTTCATCCACTAAGGTTGCGGTAAACGGGAAAACGTGTTTGCAGTCAACGTTTTTTTCGGTAAATGATGAAATGTCGTGTGAGCTTTCAAACTCACATACTTCTGCGCTTTTTCAGGCAATTACGCATCAGTCAGATGATGATGATGATGATGATTCATCTAGCCTTATAATGCAGAAAATTTCTAGTGTTAAGGTGTCACTAAGGTCACATCGCTTTGGTGAGTATGTTTACGAATATTTTTTTGAAACAAGTGGCGCGGTGCCAGCTGTGTATCAGTTGCCTTTAGAGTATTATTACTCTCAACAAGAGGCTTTTTGTCCCAGTTTTGAAAACTGCACCTACTCAAACGCTGCTGCTGCTACTGCCATTAATAATATCAGTGATGATGCTAGCAGCTTCATTACTTCAGCTAGTAACATGGTGGATACTAATCGTCAATCGTTTTTTGAGAACTCTGCGGGGTCTTCCGATGAGGACACTGTTGATTTAGGTGGGTCTACAAACGCTAGTAGGAACCGGAGTACTAGTTTTTCACATTCCTTAAGCACATTAAATATTGATGATAGGTTGCATGACGATGATGATTGATTAAGTTCTTGTCTGTTTGGTTGACAGATATATTTGAGGGATCTATGGTGAAGTGGAAAAAAAAAGGGGGGGGGAAAAAAGAAAAAAAAATATATATATATATATTTTTTTAAATTTGTGACAATTATACGATTGTATTCGGTTTAGTAAAAACTTTTTTTTTTTTTTTATTTTTTTTTGAGGATGTTGTTTTTAGTTGTAAAAAAATTAACATTGAAAACTCTTTTATGTAGGGTGCTAATAAGTTTTTTTTTTTTTTACTTTTGATGTTTAGTGTTTTTGTTTATGTGTGTTGATGAGCTTTTTTCCCCTCTATTTCACTTTTACTAGTGACCACAAGAACAAGAACAATATATATATATATATATATATATTTGTCCACGTTTTATTGTAATATATGTATATATATAGTTTGGTCGTGGTGTTAAAAAAATGAGTGAAACATGTTAATGTATATTTATTTAAATAGGTATTATTATAAAAAAAAAAATTTTTTTTTGTTGTTTATATTTATATTTTTATGTATATGTAATTATGTATTTATGTATATAGTATTTTTCAAAAGAAGGCGAGAAAAGTGCAGAAACAACAACAACAGAAAATAAAATAAAGAAAAATACTATCAAATTGGAAAAGTACTGTACCGAAAGGATTTGCTGGGTGTAGTACAATACAAAAAGATTAGCAACTGAATAAACGTGGTGGCGGGAAAAAGCCAAAAAAAAAAAAAAAAAAAAAAAAAAAAAAAAAAAAAAAAAAAAAAAAAAAAAAAAAAAAAGGGGGGGGGGGGGGAAAACATAATATATATATATATATATATTATATATATGCATATATAATATACATGTATGGTTTTCCACTGTCTTTCCGATCGTTCTGTTGTTGTTGTTTTTCTTTTTTTTTTTTTTTTTCTTTTTGTGGCCTGTGTTTACAGCATATATATGTATATATATATGCTTGTTTTTTTGGAGGATGGAAGAGAAAAAGGAAAAAAAGAGGGAAACATAAAGTGAATATATATATATATATATATTCTTTTTATGAATGTTGTTGGCAAAAATTACATGATAATATTTTTATTTTCCCGAATATATGTATACATATATGTATATTGTGATTATTGAAAAAAGAATATATATATATATATATATGTATATATGTATGATTTTTTAAAAAAGGGAAAGAATAGCAAAAAACAAAAAAGAACATGAGGGTAAATGAAGGGCATTGCGTCACTGGTGTTGAGGGAAAGAAAGGAAAAGCTGCAAAAAAAAAAAAATAAAATAAAATAAACGAACTTTATTTTTGTAACTGTTTGATTTTTTACGCATGTGTAAAACAGAAACACAAAGTTCTTTTTCTTTTTCCTTTTTTGGTTTTTGTATTGTCTATATATATATATATATATATTTTCTCATTTATTCAATTGTTACCTTCTTCTGTCTTTTACAGTTAGACACCTGTGTGGATATCTGATTTTGTTTGTTTGTCTGCGTAGTGGTGTACGTGTGGGTATTTTATTGCGGGTATGTATGTATATATATATATGCATTTAACACTTAAAGCCCGATATATGGCTATATATTTTTTTCTTTTTTTTTTTTTTTTTTTTTTTTTTTTTTTTTTTTTTTTTTTTTTTTTTTTTTTTTTTTTTTTTTTTTTTTTTTTTTTTTTTT
>JAWVMR010000042.1:41205-109248 GCA_036321205.1 Trypanosoma caninum | reverse complement strand
TTTTTTTTTTTTTTTTTTAAAGCAAGAAAAACAAAAAAAAAAAATATATGTATTCACACCACGCTTAGCAATCAAAAGCATCATCACCCTTCCACCTTTTTTTTTCCTTTTTATATAATTTAATTTAGGCTTGGCTTTTTCATTCATTTTTCAAACCAAGGCAGAAAAAAATTGCAAGTTTATTTATTCTTTCCACCATAATTTTTTTTTTTTTTTTTATGTGAAAAGGGGTTGCACAATTGCAATAAAAAAAACAAATATATATATATACATATATTTGTTTTGTGTTATCGTTTCTTTAAAACAACAACGCTCATGCTAATATAGTTGTAACTACCATTATAAATTCACAACTTTACTATCTTCCCCCACCCTTCTCAACTTCTTCCTCATTAAAAAAAAAAAAAAAAAAAAACATTGGCCGACAATGAAAATTTTTGCAGTGAACAACACAGTCTAAAAAACACATACGCGTGCATACATACATACATATATATATTTATTTATTTATTTATTTATTAATATTAATATTAATATTAATATTAATATTAATATTAATCACCACCCTCACGGCTAGTCCCTTTTTGTCTACCCCAGCAAACTTGTTATTCGCAAGAAAACGACCACCACCGCCATTATTTATTGCTTTCGACAATCCCACCACCGCCACCACCCGCAGCGACGGTGCAGGCAGCAGCCGCAGTGGTGAAATTACCGCTGTTGTTTTGCGTGTCACTACGCGTGCGGTGTTCCCGCTCCCTGCGGCCCTTAACGGGAGAATACCGCATGGAACGCGGCAAAGGCACCGACGCACCCGCCGCCCCTCCGCTAGACAAGGCGGCGGTATTAGAAATTTGACCAATCTCGCCAAGTTCTCCCTTCTCGCCCTGCTCCGCTAATTTACTCTGCTTCAGCTGCAACAACAAATTGGGCTCCATCAAACACCACTCAAAATCCGGGTGATCAGGAGAGAGGTTAAGAATATGGCCCATAAGACCATACTGCTGCATAAAAAACGATGCGAGCGTGAAGTCACTAACAGCAAGAAATGTTATAAGTAATGTGGAGCGCCCGTGAGAACTTTTTTCGGGGTTAGCAGTAGTATGCAACACTTGAATGTACTCTGCGCGTTCACGATTCGTCAAGGACTTCTGCGGCGGATAATATTGAATGAGCACATCCACGTCCATCATGTCAACAGCAGTGAAAGCGTCCCAGCCAAGTAGCAGTGCAGAAGAGTTCTTTGAGCTGCCCTCGCTCTCTCTAACATTTCCAAAAGTGTTAATATTGGATTCCGGATCACAAGCAAAACTTCTCAAAGCCGCATCTTGTCGCTCCACAGCATCTGAGCGAAGCATAAAACGCGCAGACCCCAACCCTCTCCTGTTCACACTACTACTAGTGTCGTACAAGTCCCACCCACTTATAGTTTGGTACAACCGCTTTATTTCCTTGTGGTGGGTGAGCAGCAGAACACGAGAGGATTGAAACATCTTTAACAAACGATGCAAAAGCCCTTCACGATCGTTTTCATCCAGATACAAAAGATAAAGCGTCCGTGTTGAAAAAGGGGGTAGCGTGTTTGAAGGTGTTTGAAGTGGCATTTCTGACTCCGCAGTCAACGTCTGGCCTGGGAGATGATAATACCGCCGATTCCTGCGGTTCAAACTATATCGAATCCCGGGCGCTAGTTTTGTGAGTGATGCAGAGGACATCAAAAATATATTTACCGCATGTCGTGACGCGGCAAAGTTGTTCACAGAATGACCTGAACAAGTTGTAGTTGAGAAATGTGATAATGACGACGCAGTCAACTGCCGAAGAACTTCCTCAAGCTGCCGCTCATCGTTCCGATTCACGTCATCCACAGCAAACACGGTGACTGACTTAAAAAACTCCTTATCCCACGTACAAAGAACACGAAGCGTTGTTATAACAATAAGCCCACACTCAACAGCGGAAGACGACGTCGACGGCGACAGCTGTCTTTCACTGCCGTCACCGTCCGCGCCCCCCCCCATCGGCGGGGGTTGTTGCCCCGAATTAACAAGCACACAACATTCAATGCGGCACTGCGGCGCAAATGTCTTCATGCTTTTCTGAAGCTGCGCTGCGCAGTCCTTGTTGCTCGCGACCACAACCGCCGTGCCGCGCCACCCTGCCGCCCCCATCGCTGATCGCTGCGCTGCTCTCGACGCCAGAAGGCAATGAACAGCAAAAATTGTGATGAGTGCGTGCCGCTCCGCCACAACGGCGCGCCCCTTCATGTTGCCTTCCGCGCCCGCAGCACCGCCGCCCGCCCCGCACGCCGCGCGCCCGTCAACCACAACGTCCGCAAAGTCAGTGGTCGTGGTCGCCAGCACACGCGCCTGGAACGGGGTCGGCTGCATCCCAATCCGCCTCAGCGCAGCGACTAACGTTGGGTGAACGCCCAGCGATTCAAACGAAGGCAACTTCCCCATTAGTCTTTTAATTCTGCCTTTGCTCAGACCTATATATATATATATTCTTTTTTTTCCCCCTCCCCACCCTCCTCCCTATTCTTTTTTTTTTTTTTTTTTTTTTTTTTTTTTTTTTTTCTTCCTTTTTTTTTTTTTTTTTTTTTTTTTTTTTTTTTTTTTTTTTTTTTTTTTTTTTTTTTTTTTTTTTTTTTTTTTTTTTCCCCCCCCCCCCCACCCAAAAAAAAAAAAAAAAAAAAAAGAAAAAAATAAATACAAATCATATAAACCAAATTAAAAATTTTATAAAAACATATAGATGTGTATATATGTATGTTTTTATACATATATTCCTATATGTAGTAGTAAAGTTTTACTATAAATCAAAAATCAATTTAAAGAAAATACAACAATAAAAAATACATAACTACTCAGAACTACTTCCCCCCCTCCCCTAAAAATAAAGTAATAATACGGTTCTCAAATATATAAACTAACTAGTACTGTAAAAACTAAATAATAATAATAATACCGGTATTTGTATGTATAATACATACATATATATATATATATATATATATATATATATATGCATTATTTTACATCAAGTCAAATCCCGATAAAACAAAAAAAAAAAATAATAAAAATAATAACACTACACTGTAAAAATATACCCTATACGACAAACGCCGCCCACACACCCCCTATATCTCTAAAACAAAAGTAAAAAAAAAAAAAAAAATGTTTTTTTAAAAAACTAAAATTAATGCTTATATATATATATATATATGTCTGTGTGTACCTATATAATATCCTGGTTTTATATTTTCACCTTCTCTTGCAGTCATATTATTAAAGTACACCTCATTTCTGGCAAATATGTGTGTTTGCACGGTTTTCTGTACATTCACTCACACAATTTAACCCTTTTTAATTTTTATTCTTGTAAAAGCAAAATTAAATAAATACAAACCAAAAAATCAACCCCAATGAGCCAAACTAATATCTGTATATGTACCAAACACTCTTTCATTATTTCATTCCTTTTTTCTTTTTTCTTTTTCTTTTTTTTCTTTTAATTGTGTTATTCGCAACTTTGTCTTTTTTGTTTTTCTTTGTTATTATTAGTATTATTATTTTTCCCCTTAATTTTTTTTTTTTTTTTTTTTTAATCTCCCTCCCTCCTAACTACAAAATTTTGTATCCAGGGGTGGTTATAAAGTTCCTTCATTGAGCTACGCCTCGCAGGATCTATATGAAGACAACAACGCACAAAGTCAATAGCCTCCGTAGAAATAGGACCGTGAGTTTTTGTCGCAGGCAAATAACACCGATCTCTTACGTCAATTCCAGAAAAAAACTCTGTTGCAACTGATTTTTTAACCTCATTAAAATTCCTATCGGTAACAACATTAGTGGCAGTAGTAGTACTGCTGGTGGTGGTTGCTGCCGCGTTTGGATTAACCAAACAAAATAAAGAAATTTTATTGGAGTAATCTGATAAATCACACTTTGTGTCTTCAAAATTTGTTGTGGTGTTGTTCCACATTTTAGGAAAAGATGATAAGTCCTTTTCTTCACCACTACAAGAACATTCGCTCTTATCCGTCTTAAGACGGTTAGGCTCCGTGTGCATGTCAACTGAGCTGCATCCCTGAACGTTTTTCATCAAAAATGTAGTGGGCAAAGAAGCGGCAAAAGTGTTGTCGAGTGCAAATTCCATTTGCCCTTTTAGTTCATGATTGCAGTGCAGTGTACCACTTAAGGATAAAGGAGATTCAATAGCATTCCTACGCTGTGCATACTTGTCGTCTTCATGAACAACCATTAAAGAAGACCTTTTAACTGACTCAGACAACGCGTTAGTTGCTGCAGCGGTAGTAACACTGTTCATGGTAATATTGCAAAAGTCATATAATATATTCGAGGCCTTTCGTTTAGATAAGGAAGATTCGCTTGCTTTTGTAAGTAAACACTGACTCAAAGCATCATCGGTTGTATTAAAAACATTGTCAGCATCCAATTTACTACTACTACTTGCGCACACAAGCAAACCTCCAGTCTTAAGCATACTCTCTACACATTCCACACCCAAGGCGTTTAATGTGTTTGGTTTAAAGCAAAAAGAGGTACTTAGCTCAGTCCCAACAGAATCAGCAAGACAAACAGTTCCAGTTGGAAAACTATCTCCACAACTTGTTATTGTCATGTCCACCCTATCATCATTAACTGTCAACATATCGTCACCATAAAAGTATTCATTTCCTAACTTTTCCATCTCCACCTCTTTAAGGTCTGCATTACATGATAATGAGACATCATCATTTCGCGCATGTTCTTGAGAATCCGTTTTGTCCATTCGCGTAAAAAAAGACTCTGGACAGCCAGCATTACCAGCTGTGGTGTCACCCACACATTCCTCATGTGTCTCACGAAGCAGCGCCTCAAAAGGATCCTGTTCAGAAAAAATAGCGTTGAGCTGTGAGCGAACATCATGTGCATGCCAAGGCAAACGTCCAAGAAGAAGCACAAATACCGTGACACCCAAGGCAAAAACATCTACCATAAAAAAATCTAACTGAGAA
This sequence comes from Trypanosoma caninum, assembly GCA_036321205.1. Classification (NCBI taxonomy): domain Eukaryota; phylum Euglenozoa; class Kinetoplastea; order Trypanosomatida; family Trypanosomatidae; genus Trypanosoma; species Trypanosoma caninum. Next base: position 104,225 of record JAWVMR010000042.1, on the reverse strand, counting down.
ATGATATTTTTGCTATTTACTGCAAACTGTGTGTTTTTTTTGGTGGAAAGCACAGATGTAAACCCTTTAGGAGATTCGCAACAGTCCACCTCTCCACATGTAGTCATGGGAGTTGCAGGTGCCTGGTCCCACTCCTGTAACCCAAAATGTACTTTGCCAATTCCAGCACCGGCGCCGGTTTTTTCCTCCTCTCCCGCGGTTAGTAAAGAATCTCCTGCTGTATTTTTTCCATCACCACAACCATTGCCGTCGCTCTTTAATGAAGAAGGCACCACATCCACCACAGATGACACTAACATCTCTGGCGGAAGAAATGCTACACTACCCTCACGCTGCACAGACACACACGAATCATCCAAAATAAGAGAAGCACCAAAGTCAGACAGTTTAACTTCATTATCAGCAGTAAGAAGAATATTCTGCGGTTTGATGTCTCTATGAACAATACCAAGACTGTGGGCATACATTGCAGCACTGACAACGCCATATGCAACTCGCACAACCTCACTCTCAGGAAGTGCAAGAAGATCATTTTGGGAAATTACTGTACCATCGTCACGCATAGACATAACTTCGCCACGCTCCGCAAGCTCCAAAACCAGGTAAATCTTTCGGATCCTCGGGTCATCTATAACCTCAAAAAGCGCAATAATATTTTTGTGTGACAGCTTCTTCATAATTTCTATCTCACGCTTCACTTTGTGCACTGCGCAGTCAAATCCAATACCTTTTTTCTTCAACTTTAAACGATCAAATATCTTCAAAGCATAGTACCTTTTATCCATTAGATTGTAACAAAGTACTACCTTAGAAAAAGAACCAAAACCAAGTACACACTTTGAAAAAACAACATACTTCTCGTTTAAAAGCTTCCGATTATAGCCTATTTCCCGCCTCACAACACACGAAGACTCTAGTACGTCAGGCCTTAAACCCGAAAAGCGTAAACTACCGGTGTTGACTGTGACAAGCTCCTTTGATTCGGGTACAACAATGTTACTTTGCAACGGACCTGCAGATATGCCAGAGGAAAAAAAAGCAGGACTTTCATCAGTTTGCCCATCAAAAAACGCAAAAAGCTTAACCACATTGTCCGTTTGAAAATTGGCGCCTTGACCTCTCGATGGCAACGTCACCTCAACGCGGGCCGCTGTGATTGAGCTGTATGCAGATTCTGATGGTGAAGAGTCACTGTCAGCAGAAATACTCAAACTTACTGTCGCCTCGCCCAGCTGATTGCTTATGAACATTTTTGTTGTCGTTGCTGTCGTTGTTGTTGTGTTGTTGGAGAATCCACAATACAGCTGAGGACACACAGTGCTGTAGCTGCCGCTCCTGTTGTTGGCCGCTGTAGCCACATCTAAAGTGGGCCTTATTAAGTTAGTGTCCATCGTCATCATGGGAGAATAACGCTGCTGCGTCATGGGTCCATCCGGTGTATTGCTTGTTATGTCAAAATTGTCGTCGTTCACATCGTACCCGACCCATTCATTCATGTGGACACGATGTTCTGGTTGCACAGTCGCCAGCCGCAAGGATCCCTCTGACACCTTTTCACCAACACAGTTGTCATTATCCACGTCATCAAAGTGGGCAGAGTTCTGCAAAAGAAGTGACCCGCCAGCCGACAACGAAGCAGTGGACAAAGACTTACTTTGTTTACCAAAAACAAAAGTATGGCGTTTGTCATCACCGTGCGTATCACAATCCTTATCTGAAAAAACGTATATTTTGTCAGTGCTCTCATGCTCTGCTGGATCAGCAGCTACAACAGAAAAGGACTCTTCAGCTTTAATGCTTTCTCCACACACATGCGAAACAGTTTCCTCTACTCTCTCCACTCGCTCTGTATCTTTTGTGGTAACAAAAGCGTGCCTGTTTTGCGGCAGGATTTCTGTTATTGTTTCCCCAATATTTCGTCTCCTACTCCCTAAATAAAGTAATTTTCGTGTAATATAAGCAAATATCATCTACATATATATATATATATATATATATATATATATATTGTTTGCACACTTTTTTTTTTTCACCACACTTCCCACTCAACTTTTTCTTCTTTTTTAGGGAGCAAAAAATAAAAAAATTTTTATGTATAGCGTTAGCGCTACGCATTATAAATATAAAAAGCAATAACAACAACAACAATATATATATATATATATATATATATATATATATATATATATATATAACAACTAACTCCGAATATTCATTTTACTTCTACTTACTTGCGTTTGTAAACGTCCTTCAATATTTTCTTAGATACAGAACCACCATTATCAAAAAAAAAAAAAAAAAAAAAACGTGTATGCCCCCTATTTACTTTTCCCTATACATTTCCACACAAAACAAATATAAATATCTTTTTGTTTATTATTATTTTTGTTATTAATATTCCTTTAAACATAAATAAATAAATAAAAAAAACTATTATCAGTATACCTATTCTCACAAAACAAAAAGTCTTTCGGTTTCACAACAAAATTAGCTTGCATGTTCTTGAAGTAACCTCACGGCCTCTGACACTCGTTGTTTTAGTACGTCCAATGAAGAACCACCATCCTGCAACAATGAAAGCCTTCGTTCGTGCACAATTTGTACCTCACAAAAAGCAGCTCGTACCGCCTCCTCGTCGTCAGGGTGAACATCAACGACACAGTTAGCAAAAGACAACTCACCGCACACCGCAGACTCGCTCGCTGTCCGTTCGTACTTCTCTTTGTCAAAATCAAAAGACTGCCACCGACGCGGTGATTTTTCTGATGTTAGAGTTCCAGCAGCCGTACCACTGCTGTCTGTTGTAATATGCGCGTTAAGATCACGTTCCTTAGCGCCACTACCACATTCCTCTCGTGCCGAGACACCAGTGACTGCTGGACTGTTCACATCATCATGTCCGGCCCCTGCGGTCCTCTTCCCGTCCCCAACTACTGAAGAACGTGATGCAACGTCCAGTTCCAATGCGGTATTTGCACCTTCAGCGTGTGAAGAATGCAACGAAGATGGTCGGCTGGTTTGCTGTGTGCTTTCATGCATGTTTGGGCTATCTGCAGGGGCACTTTTCTCACACCTCTCTTCTTCCTTAAAAAGTGTCGTTAAGTTATTGCCACCAGAAGTGGGATCAGCGTTCCTAGCATCAAAGTATGAGGAAGAACAAAGATCATTAGCAGTTTTACAACTATCACTGGATCTCACAACAGTGTCTTCTTTGATGTTTCCGTATTCACTGCTGCCGGGTTTTCCCGAGTGTAAACAAGCAATCTCCCCACTCAGCCCTCGAGAAACAGAAATCAACGACTTACACTCTGAAGTACAATCTGGCTTATTCATATCGTTTTGAAAGCAATCAACAAGCGGGTCAACGTGACGCACATTCATATCTACAGGGTCAACAGCAACGTTTGCTTTATGCAGAATATCAGGACTACCACATTCCTCATTTTCGCCCGTTGTGTCTGTCTCTGCTAAACTCTCCATATATCGGCAAGAAATAAACCGTAATGCCTCATTAATGGCACCTTCAAAACTTTTTCGTGTCTTTTCCTCCAAAATAACACGATCCTCAATCGGCCCAATAAATGATGCATCTTTGATACCAAGACATGTGCCCAAAATTGGCTGAACAAACGTCAAAGGATTATGCAAGACAGCAAGTGCCTTTTCAAGCGAATCGATAGAACCAACATCTGTTAAAACAGTGTTAGATAAAACGCCATCGCAATTGCTCCCTTCGATTTCTTTTCCTCTGAAAGGGCAAACAAGCGGTTGGTCAAACAAATTAACATCAAGTTGAACATTGGATCGTTCAAGATAGCTTTCAAAGTCTTCAGATGTAATGTTAAGCGTTGATGTCCACATGCTAGTGCACGCCTCGTACCGTGGCCGTGTGTTTACATGCAGTGCAACGTGGCAACAGTGACAGTCCTTGGCAGTAAATGAGCCGCATGCAATTTGCAAAGTCAAATGCTCACAGGACTCCATAATCACACTGGTTGCCGAGCAAACAATAATGCTAAGATGTCCAGTGCATCTACGAATAAACAACGTACCCAATGCCTCCACAAGATGTATTACTCCAAATACAACGCGTTCAAGCACTACATCAACCAACGGCAATGTTTCATCAAAAGCCCCACGCACATTCAGCGTTCCAGGAAGACGAAGAATTGAAGCATTGACAATATCATGAAACCGAACTGGTGGCAAAAAAGCCCCACAAACAGGCAGCTTCTGTTTATTTTTTCCCCAAATGTACCGCATAAATGGAACAAACAGCAAGTTTTCTGCAGAGCGACTCTTGCTGTAGGCCTCTCTAAAAAATTTCGACTGAGGAGCTTCACTAAACGGAAACTCAACCACAAAGACCCGATCGCCAACAGGGTGCAAATGAACGTCATCACAATCTACAAGCTCAACAGCGCCAGCGTCAGTCTCAGAACGCAAAAGCGCGTTTAAAGTAGAAATATTTTTCTGACGTAATGCGTCTACAAAAATTCTATGAATTGTTTGATTGCTAGAACTGTCAACAATAGCGGAGACAATTTGCTCAATGTGAGGCGCCTCAACAGCAAGTGGAAAAAGATTTACATCTCTACAGCAATCCATAAATAATGACTCTGTGACAAATAAGTGAGCCTCATTTATGCGATCACATTCCTCAAATAACACCTCCTTTGCCATAACAAAAAGCCGCACCTCTGAGCAGCGACGCAAAGAAACAGTACCCAATGATCCAACGACAAACACGGTACAAAAAGAACAGTCTTCGATGATACAATCTCCCACAACATCCAAAATAAAAATAGTAGGGCAGCTAACAAAGTCGCCAGACCCGTCATTTCCAGTTTCTTCTTTACTTTCTAGACTTTTGGTGTAACGACGCATCCACTGCAAAAAAGATGACGATGGTTGCAGCAAAAATTTCGAAACCTCTTCTGAGGCATAATGACGTGAGCCATGAATATGTGTAATCAACACATTCTTTTCAACAAGCTCTGAAAAAAAGAAAAAAACATCGCTAATATCATCATTCTCATGGGTAAAGGAATCTCCAAATGCCGCCAATGCGTGAGAATACGGGTAGTCAGACCCACCACGTAAAGTGTTGTGGACATTTAATGCACGAACTGCAGAAGTAATAGTAACAGAAGGATTCTTTAACAGAGACATACACAAACCAGACTCCTGAGGAAGCGGAATCGCCGCAAAATCTTCACTCAAACCAGCATATGTGATATTATATGGCCTAACCAAGACATTTTCAAGCTTCGCATTTGCGTCACCACAAAGTAGCTGCGAAAATCCACTGTAGCAAAAATCCACGCTTAAAACATTCCCAAGGTACATATGTACACTAGCAGCTGCAATCGGACTGCAATGGGTCACGTCATCACAGTAAATGTAATAACAAGGAGCAAGATAAATCTCACAAAAACGAACATCGCGTATAACAACATATCTAAAGCTGACAAGCACCTCTACAACGCAGTTCTCCAGGCCCTGCAGAACAAGCGTTTCAACAGTCGATCTATATCCAATGGGCATTTCATCCCTATGAAGCACAAGGCGCTCGTTAGACTTTCCACAAAAAAAAAGCGAATGGGAGACGTCATCCATTTTTAACCCCTTAACCTTCGCAACTCGCGCCAGCGTCTTCACCCCATCATGGCCCATATCCTGTAAAAAAGGCAAAAAAAATGACAAACTTGATTTAGCCAACAAACGGTACATAAAAAGACTCCCCTGTGCAAAATCTTTTTGTTTCTCATCGCAACAGATGTTACTGCCGTGACTAAGCCAGTGAAAAACATGAGATTTATTTAGGTATGGCCATAAAGAACTAACCAGCATATCTGTGCTGCACCCACAGTCACTATTCGTGCCGTATAGCAAAGAACCCTGAAGATTATTCCAACGAGCAACAAAAATCGAGTTACGATACATGCGAAAAAAAGGTAACGATTCACCGAAGCTTCTTCTTACATAGTCCATCACGCCAAAAATAGGATACGCCAGACAATGAAGAATACGGTCAATCAGCGTTGGCTCCTCTATTTCATCGGTGTCTTCAGCCGTGCCTTCCTCGTCAGCGTCACTGTTTGCATGATGGTTTGGGTCTAACGGATGTCTTGCAAAAAAAGGGTGCAGCAGCAGCTTCTCTGCTGTGGTGGGTGACACCGCGTGAGCCCTACAGCCGGCGTCAAGACACATCACAACAAACTCCTTCGCCAAGTCAACAAATTCCTCCGAATAGTCTGCAAGTTTAAATCGCCGAATTGCGTAGTTACTTGTAAAAATATCACCAAGCAAAAAAACAGCGCCACCGGCACTGTTGTACTGAGCTAAAACGTTTATTACCTCCTTTAGTGTCGCAGAATGAAAAGGAGGCACACCAAGTAAACATGAAAGCGTCAATATGCCAATTGCGTACAAATCGTCAGCAAACTGTGCCTTCATTGGTGTCTCCGCTGTGCAGCCGTAACGCTCCAGAACGGCACGGTGGAAAGCCGGATCAGCCGCCCATGAGAAAGTGCCAACGCTAGTCTTTTTCAGCTCATCATCCCAAATAGCATCGACCAGTGGCTGTATTGCTGCCGCAAGTCGTGGAGATATAAATGATGGATCTGCAGGAAAAAATGGATTACTCATGATACCAGAAACTCCCGTCAAAACCGTAGACCCATTATCAGTAGAGCAAAGAACATTCCCACCGTGAAGACAGCCGTGTACAATTCCGGCTGCATGTAATTTTGATACTTTCCCAATTACAGATTTTAAAATAGCTACTAGCTCGTACTGTGAAAACGGGCGAGCACTGAATGCAATCACGTCTGATAGACTCACGACGCATGCGTCAGTTTCAATAACCCCTACCAAACGACATGCTGAATCAACGTGCACCGAATGCACACCGCGACAAACCACATATCTAAAGTCAATTTTCTCTTCTCCCTTCTGCAAGTAAGCACTATTCCTCCCTAAATCCTCACCATCTTCTTGCTTTGGCTGACTGTCAGCGGTCAAGCCGGCCTCCCTCAGAGTCTGCTGCATTAAACGCATATGCGACGCCAAACGCTGCAGCGTATCAAGAACCATTGCACGTATCCCCTCCCTCGCCTGAATTTGCGGCATCGTTGCTAACCCCAAATAAAAAGGCGAAATTGTTTTTACCATTGTTCCTGTGTCATATGATGGCTCCTCCAGTTCACTTGTTTGTTCATTCCAAAAGCTGCCGTGACCCGAATAAAAAAAACTCATCGGCGTGACGTCAACCAACGTCATGGAAGCTAAAACGCCATCCCACTCATTTGAATCCTCAATCGACACAACCTCAACATCGTCTTCAAGTTGTCCTCTGCACAAATCCTTCACTGTTGAATCATTATAACTACGTGCGTAATCAGTGTCGTCCTTCTGTCTTTCCTTACTTGCTGTTTTTGAAGTAATGCAGTGACGCGTTATCGGGCGCTCAACATCCTTTTCCATTGCACAAAGTTTGTCGTAGAGTTTTTCCTCAGAAACATCAGCTTTTAAAGACCAAGACTCACAGCGGTTCGTTCCCCCATTAAAGCCACCATCCACCATACCATCATCACACTCATCTATAATGTTAATAGCGCGAACACTCAGGGAGTTCTGCGCTACACCCGGCGGCGATGTGGGCACACTTGCAGGTACGGGAATACTTGTATTTTGCACATCCCTGGCCAATAAAAAAGAATCAGTACGATACGTCTTTGTGCGTGATTCCTGTGAGTTTATTTCATCAGAGCTTGACGGATCATCAAAGTCCATCCTCTTTTTGGTCGCTTTTAGCTTCTTTATTTTCGTCTGTTTTTATTTTTATTCTTTATTACGTCGTAACTCCAAAATTTCTATGTTTATCTGCCCCTTTTTTTTTTTTTTTTCGAAGGGGTGGGGGTAAGAGGGAGGTGGATGGAAATGCGAAGAGTAGTAAACGCTATACAGGGATAACGTGTAACAGAACAAATAATATCTATATAGATAGATATGTGGGTATTTATATATGCCTTTTCTACCAACTGTAAAGTATAACTTCTATTTAAAGACAAAAAAACTACACAAACGTGCCAAATAATAACAAGAATAAAATAACAAAATTAGAATGCAGAAATGAGAAATATTATAAATATTAGCATAATATTAATATCAAGGTAATTTATACAAATAAAATAAACAGATAAACCAACTAGTACATTTATTTACATAAATACATCTCCTCTCTACATGTCAGCAAGCCACCGCAGCGCTTGCTGAAGAAAATCTTCCTGTAATGACACCTCTCCAGTGGAGACAGGGCCAAACCTGCAAAAGAACTTCAACAGCAACGCAACTGCAAGAGGTTGCAACAGTGCTGAGTTTTCCGTTTTTGCGATGCGACACGCAAACAGTTCGGTGCGGTTGGTTTCAATTGACACCGCCGAGGCACTCTTTCCGCTTCGTTGCCTCGGTGATAATCCGCGGTTCACAATGCACTCCTGCAGTTGTGCCTTCAACAGGCGTAAAACATAAAACCAAAATGACTCCTCGTGAAACTGTATCATCTTCAGCACGTTCTCACCTTCATTTCTATCCTCTTCGTTCCGTTCTTTTTCGGCGCTTATCCTCCACGCGACTCCCTGTAGATTTGCCTCCTCCTCATCACCCACGCAACCTCCTGTTAGGCTTGAAAAACGCAAAAACAAATCATCTCCCCCACCGTCATTCACGTCCACCTTCACACTGTCGTTTGTAGTTGTGTGCGTGTTGTCAAACCCCCCAACAAGCTCTTTAAGCGTAAGATCTGATGGTTTGTCAATCTTCTCTTCAGTAAAGTCAGCAACAAAAGATGATAAAATCGTTGCTGGACTGGCAGTGCTTTCCACTGCAACAGAGCCAACGCCGCAATAGGTGACGCTGCGAAGACTACGAAACAACTTAAGTCGTTGCACCTCAGGTCGCTGTGAGCCTGAAAGTGCAGCCAGGACAAGAGAAAAAACCTGTGTTGTTGTTAGCATCTCCTGAAACATAACCGCCGCGTGCACAACACTAAAGGTATCCCACGACTGGTTGAGCGGTGCGACAATATATACAGGCTCCACACGTCCAAAAAGAAGACGTACGGAAGAATTGCCCTCATTTAAAAAGTCGCCGCCACGCTTTGCAAGATACGACAACATTGCCTGCTCCGCCACTTCCTCAATGTTCATTTCTTGCCTACTGCATAACCTACGGCGTCCCAAAACCCCTCTTTGCGTGCTGTTACTAGTGCAACTATACCTCATCTGTTGGTTTTTGGGGGATGTGCGGCTACCTTCCTCGACGCGTGACTGCAATTTTTCAGACGGGCGTAGCAAAAAGTCCAGCTGCTCAACAGGACATGAAAACAAACAACGCAGCCAAAGAACGGCAACACGACGCTGTTTTTCTGGAAGCAATCTGGCGCCCACAATTTGAAGCGCCACCTGCCGCTGCAAATGCGGTGCATCCAAAAATACAAGTAAACACGCCACAATCGCCTCCTCAACTAAATTAAAATCAAACTTTTGCCTAATTAAAAAAGCGTCTGTTAAGGGAGAATCTGATAAAAAAGAATTTCCATCCCCAGTCAATTCGCCCATAAATGAGCTATTCTCAGCGTTGTCAGCAAGTGCATACAAAGCCTTGCAAAACGCATTTGTCAAAAGTTCCAAAAGAAGCACACGTATTTCCCATGTGTCAGCGGCGCGCTGTAAAAAGCCACTGGACATTCCTCGCTCCCGGATGTCATTTACAACAACAAAAAAAGGATCAATTACCAACTCCCATCGATCCCAAGCAAGAAACTGCAGCAACACGGCTAAACCGACGGAGCGCTCATGCATATATGCCGATCCCAGGCACGTAAAAATATTTGCATAACATAATTCCACCGGTGTTGATAAACCATATGCGGGAGGAGAAGGTGTAAGTTTACTTGTACTCGTAGCCATGCTTGCTGTTTGATTTGATAGCTGTAAAGATAAATTATCACTTTGTTCATTTTTTTCGCTTTCCATATTAGGTGTTTTAAAAATAAACTGCATATGGCGCAACACATGGTACATAAAAAGATCATATTGAAAACGTTGCCGTGAAAAATTGGTAGTTCCCTCTGATCCTTCCTGAAAAAAAGCCTTTTTTATTGAACCATCCAAAAGCTGAGTCATTTGTCTCAAGGCGTCTTCTCTCTGTATATTTAATAGCAATAATTCATCTTCGTTAATTTGATTTTTTACCTTTGCTCCATCCATACTTGTTTCCGTTGTTGGTTTATTTCGCCTAGTAAAGGCTCCTCCACAGACATGCGCAACCACCACACGCGCAATCGCCTCTAAAATCGCTGAGCTTGCCAAAGAAAACAAACGAGATGCTGTGGGAAGAAAATAGTTAGTTACCAGAGAAAGCGATACAGACGGTGACATTTCATACACCGCTGCCCCAATGCTGCAAAGCACAGAAAAAACCGACGCAACGTTGTATGCACATTCATTCAAAAAAATCACCTGTTGCCGTTCATCAGCATCGATGCTAACCGACTGCAACTTGTCTATAACACACAGACTTCTATGTTTAATGCGGTGATCAACATGTAGCTTATTCAAGAATGCTTTATTTGTCTCCTTCTCCTTCAAACAGTCTTCATTTTTGGTAGGGCCGGAGACATGCAACATACGAACACGTGCAACATCAGCCGAAAAAGCGAACTGAAAGACCTGTAAAAGATACATATACTCGGTTGGGCGGGCAAGCAGTGCTGATGCAATTCCACCGCTTGCGTCTAACAAGGCGGTCCAGCAGGCACTAAGAATCGCAAAAGGCAGATCCTCGCGCCGGCCAACAAAGGTGCTCAAGGCGTCGTGAGCCAAATCCTCACTAGATAGATCCCCCATGTTTTTAGTGTTCTTTAAATCATAAGACTCTAAAATCAAAGAAAGAATCTTTGATAATCCCAGACGCAGACTGTTATCACATGACTTTAGCAGTTCGCTGGTGCCACTGTCGTGCAATTCCTCAGTGCTTATTAAGCTCTCATTATTACCATGTGCGGTTTGCAGGCGTGCTGCAGCAAGAAGTTGATTATTTGCAAAATTCACGGCAACGACAGAAACTTTATCTACAGTTGCCTTGTTTTCCCTTGTAGCCCCAGTCCTTCCTGAAAAGGCTTTTGCGTTTGACTTCCCCACCGGGATTGTATTTCGATTTAATGGCCGCACCGAAAAACGTTGAGGCTCAGCATGCTTGTACGCCCTATCAAACACCTTCCGCTCATTCAATAACCTCTCATTGCGCAGCTTAATTTGCAACTCATCAGCAGGAACAGCTGCAGCAAGCATGGCGTTTCGCGTATCGCTGTTCTCCAAATGTAAGAGAGCAGCCACCGTTGGGCGCGCAAAGCCCGGTTGTTGTAGCTCCCTAAAAAACACGTTTTTGTTGCTTTCCGTCCTCAAGAGCTGCGACGTATTTTTGTGCTGCGACAACGTCACATCCAAAGAACTTTTTGATGCAAAAAGAACATTCGACTTATTTAAAGATAATGCAACAGTAGAAGAATCATTTTCTTTCTTTGTCAGATGAGAAATAGGCCGGCCGCAAAAAAAAGCGTAAAAAATCTCAAGAACATGTAAAGCCACGCCGGGCCTCCCCTGAATCGTTCCCTCCGCCATTTCCGCAGTCACCGCGTTGCAGCCCACACGCTTCAGATCACGCAGAAGAACTTTCCAGTTGCGCCGCTTGCACTCAGAAGAGCACCCGGGCATGTAACTATGCATTGAGACACGGTGGTCATAGCGACTGATAATCTCCGCAAATGTAAACCCATTAGAAAGTTCTTGTTGTGGGTGACGAATTTGATGCGTGAGATCGAGCGACTGCAACCAGCAAATCACTTCACGTTGCATCAGCAGCTGTTAAGTTATTAAACCACAGTTTTTTTTTTTTTTTTTCCTTTTGCTTGCTCCACAACTTAGCTCAATGGCTTTGTCTTCCTGCAGATACAAATGTTTGTTTGCTGCTAATTACCCTCGTAAGATGTGCAAAAAAAATGTCACACATATTATATAAAATTCATCACATAACAAAAAAAAAAAAAAAAAAAAAAAAAAAAAAAAAAAAAAAAAAAACATTTTATTTTTTATTTTTTTTTTGCTTTATGCGTTAAATTTAGTTTTGTTTTTTTTTTTTTTTTTTTAGCTTTTTGAATCCAAAAATAAACTTAGTGTTTTTGGTAAAATGAAAAGGGCGATTAGTTTAAAAAAAAAAAGTTTTTTTTTTTTTTTTTTTTACTTGACATTACAGTTGTGTGTTTGTGTTAAGACTCATTTGAAAAAGAAAAAAAAACACAGCGATATATATATATATATATATATTTATTTATTTATTTATTTGCATATAGTATAAACAACAATGAAACTAACCAAGAGATGATATCTATATTACACAACAGGTTTTGTTTTTTGTTTGCCTTATTATTGCTTCTTTGTTTTGGGATTTTTTTTTCCTTTTAATTTGTTGGTCACAAGTGGCTAGAGCAAAATGTAACTATTTTTTTTTTTTTTTGTTGTTGTTGTTGTTGCTTGTTTATTTTTATTTTTATATATATATTGTTTGTAGTTGCAAAGAAGCGGGTGGGGTGGTGGGCAATTTAGTTGTGTGTGTGCGTGAAGAACAGTGAAAAGAAGGAGGTGGTTTGGGTAACAAGAACAACAACAAAGGTAAACAAAAAAAAAGTAAGTTTTCTTTTTGTTTTTTAGGAGAGAGGGCGAAGTAGGTTTTTTTTTCATACTATTGTTGACTTGAACGCGAAGTAGGACACAGTATATATCATCTATATATATATATATATATATATATATATATATATTGTGGTTTTCTGCGTGTAAAGATTGGGTCACTAATTTACGATATTTTTGAGTGTAGAAGAAAAAAAAAAAATAATAATAATAATAATAATAAAATAAAACGCTTTTGTTGTTTGGCAATCCGGTGACCATAAAAAAAAAAAAAATCAGAAATATATATAGAGATAAATAGATAACTAAAGTCCCGGGTTGGGGTCTGCCAAAGGACTGTTATGGTTTTGTCTTTTGTCAACAAAAGGAACATTGCTTCTTCTGCCTTTTCGGTTCATAGGAGCGACACAGACATGAGGCATTCTAGCACGCGGGAGGAGAGGGTAAATGTTGCGCAGGACTGTAGGCGTGCAGACTGTAAAGTGATGGAGTGCCGCTGCGGCTCTTCCTCGTGGATGAGTGATGAGAATGTGTTTCTTGAGCGAATGCCAAATACGACTAATGTGTGCGATGGCGATGTAAAGGCTGGGTATGGGGTGTTTAACAATGACATTATTCGAACAAGCCACGTTGAGGGTGAAAATTTTTTGGAAGAGAACGAGCAGCAGTACTCTAATATTTATCAACAACAGCGACAGCCGCGACGGTGGCAAGGTGATGTGTTTGCTAACAGCATTTGCGAAAATTTTAGTTTTTCTCAGGTTTTTTGTGGCTCACCGTTACGTACTACATGTGGTGACAACACACGCCGGCAATCTGACAAGGGTCAACAGCAACATAATCAAAGTCAGCGATATTTCCAGCGCGAGCACGGCGGTCAAACTAAACGCCTAAACAACAAGTTTGTTGGTGGGGGTTCACGTCGTTCTTCTCACCGTCGTTCGTCCGGTGCTTCTGCTGTTGAGACAGTTCAAAAGCAAACTCTGGCGGGAATTTCTTCTCCGCAGATCAATACAGCACTCCCTTCTTTATTTTTGCAACACAGAGGCCGCAAACAGCGCCATAATCACTCAGGAAAACTTGGATCCTTTGGCGATTACGAATGTCGTTTAAATTTTCAGATTCCTTTGCCACGTTCTAGGATGCGCATGTGCAGCACGCACGATGTGGTGACGCCACTGACTGACGTTGGTGACGGAGTGTGTGGTGAAGAGGCGCTGGTCGCCATTGCCCACAATGCGTCAGGCTCTGAGCCTGGTGCTGTTGCGGAAGCGGAAAGCAACCGCGGAGCATTTTCTTTATCAGGCATTGCGTCTTTTTATGGAATTGCCGTTGAGCAGTTAGTTACCGAGTGTGATCAACAAGTACTTAAAACGTGTATGACTCCTTGTAAGGGTTTAGGTTATATGGGAATGAACTCGTTTAACAAGCAGAAGTCACCTATATGCACTACTGGCGCATGTGTTTTTGACAAACAATCTTCTTTTGGGTACTGTTCGCTTTCTGCATCTTCACTAAAAGCATCTTTTCAGAGATATTCTTTACCCGGTGAAACACGCTTAAAAAAAAGAGAATTTTCTATGGGACGACATAGTAGGGTGGAGGAGTCATCAGATGTATGCGGTGTGACGGAAAGTTTGTGTTTTGAAGAACAGCAATTTGAGGCGGAGGGTATTTCGTACGATGTGTTTTCTGGTGGTCTCTTTATGCCTTTAGGTGAAGAGAGAGGTGGGGTTGAAGCAGTTTCCACGACAGTGCAACAGTTGATTCAGTCAATTGGTCTTTATACTGACTACGGTGATGCTTCTTCCGTGGTGTTGATTGCCGCCTTAGTGTACGTGTCACGCATAGTATTGCTGTATTCATTTTCTTATTCGTATTTTACGTCAGTGAATTGGCAGCGACTTGTTGCAATTGCTATTTTAATTGCAACAAAAATGTACGTTGATGGTTCATGGCGTTGGAATAAGCGGTTTGCTAAAGCCCTTGATCTTTCAGTGAAAGAGATAAACGGATTGGAGCTGGATTTTTTGTTTTTGGCCGATTTTAATCTGTTAGTTAGAGAGGAAGAACTGGAGGCTTGGTCGGGATGGATGGAGTCTGTTGCTTGCCGGCATGGTACATTAACACTGTCGCAAAGGTTTAGTTTAGGAAGAAGTCGCATTGCTCCATCCAGTCCAACGATCACATTCTCTCCGTTTGCTGGCGATGGCAACTTATCACGCAAACTAACATGCACCTTTCCAGGTAATTGGCAATCAACCTCTCTATCTTTCACATCGGCAGACATGACGCCTTCAGTAAATGCACACGTTTCTCCCGCGGCTTTGCGATCGTCTTTTATTTCTAGAAGGTCTTCAGTTTCTTTGGCACAAGATGGGCTTGACAAACAAAATTGGTCACCTCCTCCGAAATACTGCTTACCGTCACCTTTGTTGCTATTTCGTGAAACACCAAACTCGTTACCCCCATCTCCGTTGCAGGCTTCGTGTCCTCAACGCAGGACGGGGCGTTTGTTTTCCATTGTGCATGCACCGAGAGAGCCTGTGACGCCGTCCGGGTTGCAGCAGTTATCGTTGCTGATAAACAACGTGCCAGCGTGCGATTACTCGCCAACCCCACCAGAGCAGGGGCAGACGTCGCCTGTCGCCTTCTTCAGGAGGACCTTCTGCCCGGAGCGGTGCAACGGCAAGGGCGGCGCGCACCCCTGGACGGCAGGGGGGGCGCGGCCGCGGGGGGGCAGCGAGGGGAACGTGTTCTTTTCCTGCCCGGCCTTTGATGAGCTTGACGATGGGCAAACACCGCCGCATCGCATGCTGAACATTTTGTCCCCACCAAATTCATCAGTAGTAACGACATACTGCTCGCTTACACTGGATAACTCTGGTGGCGGCACTAGTGTCAACAAGAACAATAACAACACTGTGCTGATGAATAGTGTTGAGGAGGCGGAGTGTAAGCCTAACTTGTTGAGTTCCTCCTTAATTGGTGGTTAAGATGTGTGATGGCTTTTGGGGAAACTAAGGAAAAGAAGAGGAAAGGAAATAAGGGGAGAGAAGGGGAAGAATGGAAAAAGTGAAAAACAAGGAATAAGAGAAAAATATGAAAAACGAAAGAAACAAAGAAAACAAAAAACACGGGGGAAAAAAAAAAATTGCAACTAAAAGAAAAAAAGTAGTAATTAGGAACAGATGTTTTTTTTTTTTTTTTTTTTTTTTTTTTTTTTTTTAATTTTTTTTTTTTTTTTTTTAAAAAAAAAAAAAAAAAAAAAAAAAAAAAACAAATCTGCTTAGATAAATGTAGATCTTTTTTTGGTCAAAGATAAGATTGAATAGTAATTGTTATTATTATCATTTTTTTTTTTGTTGTTGTTAAAATTTTTTTGTTTTTTAAGCACACACGTTTATTTTTGTACGTATCTTATTTTTCTGTCTATATATTATTTGTCAGTTCAATAGTGTGAATGGATCGATGGAATGTTGAAAAAAACGAAAAAAAACTATTTTTGTTGGTGATTAGCAAAGTTTGTCTATCTCGGGTGTGCTGTGCATGTGTGATATTACATTATGTAAACACGTGTATTATTATTATTATTATTATTATTATTTTTTTTTTTTTTTTGTAATGATCAAACAAAAATATCTAAAAAAAGGTAGTAGGGTGGGTGGTGTGTTTAACCAAACGCACAAGGGGCGCGTGTGTGTGTAAGGTGTGTAAAAAAAAGGGATAGCAAAAAGAAAATCTTTTATTTGTTTTTCTTTCTATTTTATTTTATTTTATTTTTTTTTGTGGGGTGGGAAGGGAGAAAAAAAAAGCGACTAAACTTTTTGCACACCCACACACATAGACGCATATATATATATATATATATATATATAATCTACGCAGAGGGAAGAGCACTGTCACCGTGACTACCGGCCTTTTACACTCGTTCTTTTGAGAGCGGATTCTTTTGTTTGTTTGTTTTTTGTATTGTTTATTTTGAATTAACAGCAGAGATACATTACCACCGTGTAGCAATAGTTCTTTTTACCATTATTTTTTAGTTTTGTGGTATAATTGCAACAAGTGAAAAAACAAAAACTGAAATAGAAAAAAAAAAGATAATAAAGGTTTTAGCAAGAAAAAAAAAAAAAACGACAAGAGAAATAAAAGTGGGTGAGTGTTGTTGGTGGTGGAGATAAAGGAGCAAAACAACAACAAGAACAGCAAAATAAAAGACATTTTTTTTTTTTTTTTTTGTTGTTGTAGAGGTGTCTGTGTTTGTGCTGTGGTTAAAGGGCAGAAGGCAAACGGAGTGAAAACTATATATATATATATATATTGTGGGTAGTTGACTTAGTGGTTTGTGGTTGCTGTTCATATTGATAACTACTGGGGTTATAAACAGTTTTAAAATAGAACACGGGCAAACCAAAAGCAAAAAAACACACACGCACACACATATCTATATATCTATATATATAGATATAAATATAAATATATTTATATTGGTGACCAAGTTGTTAATTATTAATCAAATAAAGGAAAACAAAGAGAAACGAGAGGAAAAAGAAGAAAAATAATAATAATAATAATAAAGAATAAAAAATACGAGAGAAGAGAGAAGAACAGAAAACAGAAACGAAGAGGGTTGTTATATATTTGTGTTGTAGAGGGTACCGCTTTTGCTTTACCGCCATTTGCTCATTTGCCTCTAACGGCAAAAGGCTGGTTTGGTGACGAGTAATTGGTTAAACACGACAAAAGGAAAAAGAAGAAAATAAGGAAGAGCAAAGCAGCAAACAGGTGGGGGAAAAACAAACAAACAAACAAAAAAACAAAAGGCGTGAGAGTAGATATCTGCAAAGATGCCCCGTCGATGTAATCGTCTTATTGTTGTTTTTAGTTCTATTAATGATGTGACGGCGTGGCCGTTTTGGAAGTTTTTACAGATGAAGAAAGTAAAAGGCGTGACGGATCTTTCTATACTTGCGTTTAACAGTCATGGGGGCAGCTTTGAGGCACGCATTGATGGACAAGAGTACACGCTAAAAAACTACGAGAATGTTGTGACGTACAGGAAAGATATTTTAGAGCGCTTTTTGGATCGCTGGTACGATCCTGGTCGCAGTTATTTTGTCTACGGTGGTCATGGAATGGGTGATTACTTGGAACTGGAAAAAAATAATATTGGTCTGCAGTGTCACGAACTTGCCTCTATACTTGGTAACAAGAAATTTGAGGCTATTGTGTTTGACGCCTGTTTTATGGCAAGTCTCGACTGTGCGTATCATTTGCGAAACAATACACGGTACATCGGGGCTTGTGAGGGATATTTGTGGGAGCCTGACACGAGCCTTGATCACCATGTTTTTAACACTTATACTGCTTCGGCAATGAGCCGCTTTCGAGACCCCAAAAATATTCTTTTAGCAGTGCAACGTGACTATTGTAGCAAGTCACAGCTTGCCGACTTTGCAGTGTTGGACACAACTCATGCGGAGGCGTTGCGGAATTATGTAGAGGAACATGTTATGCAGCGTGTGTACGACCGTGCCACGTTTTATAACTTTCAGCAGCACAAAAAGCTTAGCTCCATGGCGGAGGAGACGCTGCAGCAAACCTTGCAAAACTCCAATGTTGACATTAAGATACCGTCCTCGTCACTTCCATCATCACTATCTCCTGAGGGTTTGTCGACGCGGGGAGCGTGCAGTGTGGCGAGGAAACGGCGGCTTGCGATGCGGATGCAGCTTCAGCAAGCGGTTCAGTTTGAGCATGCCCTATATCCGTCTGAGCCGTCTGACAAGTACATTCTTGACCTAAAGTCCTACTTGATAGATATGGCGCGTGAGGAGGAACCTGCGAATACTGCGCAGCCGTCACGCACTGCCGTAGTTGAGGAGCAGGGATCTCTGCCTTTGAATCAAAAAACTTTTTTCCCGTGCTTTGCGGGGAGCAGTGCGCACATGGGACTTGATCTTTTTCACCGCGTTGTCATTAGCCACACCCAGCCAGAGGTGAAGCATGTGTACGCCTCGCATCTAGGGGGATTATCAATTCCGGTGTACGAGTTTAGTTCAATGTCAAGGCCGCTGCTGCCATGGAGCCGCGTCGATAAGAGGATATTTAAGCAGAAGGCGAGGGAGTTCTTGCGACGAGGAGTGGTGCAAGATGTGCAGATGACCCAGTGCAGCGGCAACAAGATCACGTGTGATGTTGACAAACACTTTTGTTTGTCGTCATCATCTTCGCAGGCGGCGCTGAAATATTCCCCGTCGACAACCTTTGGAGGCAGCGCTGTAGACACACGGAGCCACTGCTTGGCGGCACCGTAAATGAAGATAGTGTTACTCGATGCTTTTAAACTTTTGGAATTTTTTTGCTAACGCTGTTGTTCACTTGGACACTGTTTTGTACAAGAGAGGGGAAAAGTATCAAGTTTACTGCAATGAAAACGAACGCTTGTTTTTCCGTAAAAAATTAAAAAGGAGAAAGATTTAAAAAAAATATATGTATACAAAAAAAATATGCGTTTTTTTTTTTCCTTCATCAAAAGCTTGTTTAAAAAATATTTTTAGAGTTATATGGTTGGTCTGCCACGCAAGTTGTTTTGCGGGATTTTTTTGTTTGTTTGTTTGTCACACTTTTTGTTCGCGGTATTTGTACCTGTTTTACTATTTTACTTCTTGTTGGATATAGCTGTATTCTATATTAGAAGTTTGCATTTGTGTCATAATTTTGTAGTGGTAAAATGTTTGATTGTTTTAGTGTTTTTTTTTTTATTCGATGTTTTCTATGATCTATAGGGAGAATTAGAGACATCAATTTTTTTTTTTTTTTTTTTTTTGCGTGTGTGTGTGTGTTTCTGTACGTAAAGCAAAAAATATATATATATATTTTTTTTTTTTATGGGTTTGTGCGGGAGATATGAGATATATATATATATATATATATATATATATATGGATATGGATATATTTGCTCCTTTTCGTGTTTTCTTTCTTTATTTTTTTTTCTGATTTTTAACAGTTTTTTTTTCTTTTTAGATGTTTTTCTCACTTTATTTCTGCAAGTCTTTTTTTTTTTTTTTTTGTCTTGTGTATCTTGCTCTTGTGTACTGTGTGAAATCTATATATATATATATATATATATATATGGAGTTAACCTTATAACGTGGTGGTGGTTTTATGAGATTTCTTTTACTGGTGATAATGTAGAGGTGGTTGTTTTGCTTATATTTTTTAATGTAATTTAATAACATTTTTTGTTATAATTTCTTTGTGTTTTTTTTTTTTTTTGCTGTTGTTATATACATCAATATGACTAAAATAGGTGAGATGACACTACAGGACGATGTGGAGTTTGGCGGCTACGACTGTGAATCTGGCGAGGTTTTTTTAAAGAGCGCCTCAAATTTACTTTATTCCCTGCGGCCGTTGTGGGACAACTGTTGTACTGTTGATGGTAGAGCAGCAAATGAGGATGATGATGATGATAGCAACTTTGTGGCATCTTACTGCAGCGATAGTTATGTCAGCAGCGCCAGCTCATATGCAAGTTGTGGCTTTACGACTGACGTTCCAGATTTGGGGGCGTCGTCTGCTCTTGAGAACTGCCGAAATAAACAGAATGGAGAAGAAGCGCCTGACGACGAGATGCCATGTGCAGTTGACTTGGCGACTGTCACAAATCCTGTGCACGGCACTGTAGTTGTGTTGCGAGAAGAGTATTCTGATTGCGTGCGATCACTGCCTTTTATGAAACCCTGTTCCATTCTTGTCGACGCAGTGGAAATAAACTCTGCGGTTGTTTTGGGGTACAATGAGGAGGGGGAGGTGTTTTTGCTGCTTTTGCCGAAACTAGACTTACAAGGTGGTGTTCTGACGTATCGCCGCCCACCGTTGCTGCGACTTGGCTTGAAGGTGCTGCACCATTACTACGATTGGGATAGAAGCAGCAAGGGCGGCGGGGGGACACTGCCCTTTGTGCTTCCGCTTGGGCGAGATCGAATGAAAAGTCCTTGTCTTGAAGAGAGTTTGCTCCGGGACGTTTATGATGTCTCTACCGACAAGGTGTATTATTTGTCAGCGTGGTCCACTTACGTGCGGTTTGTGGGCGTTGCATGGGGCGTGCCTTGGGCTGGTGTTTTGAACGCTGATGATGTAAATTGTTATTTGAAAACTACCGGAGGGGAGATGGATGGTGTTTCTTTTTCTCTTAAACCTCTTCTTTATTCTTACAACAAAAATTGCCTGCATGGGATTTACGGGGTTACCGAGGCTCGGCAGACTGGGCCGCTTTTGAGTCTTTTGTTGACTCCTTTCCAACGTGTTCTTTCATTGCTTTGCGCTACCAAAGTGGCAAAATACGGTGCGGAAAGCAGAAAAAACTTTTTAAAAAAACCGTTGCGGGAAGATACAGCCACCGCCAATTCTAATTTAAACCACAGCGCAGTCACACGGCGTGAAGCAGCAGCTTTTCCCAGGAGGTCTTCTGGTCTTTCCGGTGTAGTCACGGCGGACAAGGGCGTAACTGCGGCTACCCCAACGCCGTCGGGTTCTGAGGCGTCAAATGCGGCTGAAGTTGACTGTTCCGCGGTAGAGCAGGATGTGGCGCTGGATCTCTCAGCGTCGGTTGGCATGCTGGATTGTGGTGAACGATGGGGGGAAAGCTTGCTGTTTTGTTCTTTGAAGGCTGCAGACATCCCGCCTGTTTTTGAGAGTAACGAAGAGAAGGGGAGTTGTGCGTCGGAGGGCGGGCAGGCGGCCTTTCAGCGACATGAGGGCTGCTGTGAGAATGGGGAAAAAGATGGAGATGGCGACAGCGACGGTTTGCTTAGGTTATCAGAAACTGCTGCGAATACAAAAGCAGCGACATCGCCTGCGGTGCTGGGGCACAATACTGAGAATTGTGGGGAGGAAATGGCTCAAGAAGAAACAAGAGATATTATAGGAACGTCTTTTGTGCCATGTTTCACTTTATTTTTGAAGGCTGTTGCGTACTGGAAAATGAATTTGCTTTCTGAAGAGGATCAAAAATCCCAGCCTCTTGCATTTGTAAAATATTATGAAGCATTTACTCAGCAGCGCATAATGGAGGCTGTAGATCTTTTTAGAAAGCACAAACAACTTTTGGTTGTTTTTTCCACTTGCCCGGGATCGTATTCATTGCTTACAACTGATGATCATGAAAAAGGTGATGCATTGGGTTTAAGTTTGCAAACCATTGTTAGACTTTTAGTAGAACACGAAGGCAGTCCACTTGTTTGAAATTAGCACTTTTTTATTTTTATCATACTTTTTTGGTTGCTTTGTTTATGGTGGAAATAAAAAAAGGTGGATAATGAAACCAAAAAAAAGGTGAAAAAGAAAGAGAATAATCGCTCATGTGTGAATGCACATATGTGTGTATTTTCCGCAAAAAAAAAAAAAAAAAAAAAAAAAACATATATATATATATTTTGTTATATTGCTTCAATAACCGTTTACATTAAACTTATAATAGTAGTTATTATTATTTGTGCGTGTTATGAAAAAAAAAAAAAAAAAAAGGTACAATTTTGTTACTTTCATCCTATTATTATTTCTATGTGGGCGAGCGGCAAACAAAAGTTTTTTTTTTTTTTTTTTTTTTTGGTATGTGTGTATGGGGTTGTGAAAAAAAAAAACTAAAATTAAAAAGCCAATAGAACACGGGGGTATTAAAGTGGAGGGAAAGCAATTATGTCTATTGTTAAGGCTGATGCGACAAGTTATATGCCGCCACACCCGGCTCCAGATATGCTGAATCTCTACCTCACGCGTTACGACTACGACTACAACCGTGAAATAAAAGGTACTGGTGTGTTTGACAAAAGTGATTGCGCCAGCATTAGTGGTGATGTGCGCAACCGGCCAATTTTCCGTTTTGGGCAGCCGCTAGAAAGCTGCTACGACACGACGTATCTTTCAGACTACGTGAAATTTTCTAGGGGTGTGGAGGACATGCCAAAGCTATTGCAGACGGCGTGTGGAGAACATGATGTTACTTCAGTTTTTCCACGATTTTATTATCGTCCGGACTTAACAAAACATAACACCAGCGATGGCTCTCACCCAAATACAACATACAAAACGGATTACACACTCAGCGGTGTCGTGCATAAAGGAGAGCCATTTCTTTATTCCGGCGCACAAAGCGCTGCAGTTAAGCCGGACTTTTTTTTTATTCCCGTGACGGAGGAGACGGTGAGCGCAGAAAAAGAACTGCCCCCAAAGATCACGTCAAAGGAGTCCCTTTTGCCAAAATATAAACCATCTACTGCAGCCCATACCAGATCAGATAGCTTGATTGCATCGCGTAGGCCACAGCTGACTATCAGCGGGTTACCAACTGACTATTCCTGCACTTCATGGGTGTACGGCGACAAGAGCCTGGCGTACCCGTCCCAACTGCCACGTGGTCTCGAAGACTCGCCGAACGCACACCTTATAGGGACAATGGACGACAAGGCGGCACTGCTTGCCCTTCTTGCGGGGAAGAAAAAACCGTCTGGTGCTGGGAAGTCGTTTCAGATTACGGACGACACAAATCCCATATTTATTTATAAGACAGAACAACCCTACTGTGGTGTGACAAGACGAGTTGAAAACGAGGGACATGTAAAGATGAGTATTTACAAGAGCGATTACATTAATCAAAGTATGCTGCCAGAATTGCCAGATGCGGTTGCACTCTCTGGAATCGATAGCAAACAAGTTCCTGGTGAGCGGCGACTTGCGTGTGCGGGGGAGATGCTGGCGGGTTCGTTGGCACGCCACACGGCCAAAGTTCGGTCCTTGCGCAACTCCCATGGCAATCTTTTAAAGAAAAAGCCTGATCCAAGTATTATGGATTTGCAGACATGGAGACAAATGAGAGCAGTTGAAAAACGCATTGCCGTAGACAAGGCGGATCCGCATCGTCATAAGCTGCAAATAAAGAAGTAAAATAGATGATTGTGGTTGTTGTGGTGAGGGAAAATGCTTTTTTAATAAAGGAAACAAAATTGCGAAAAAGAAAAAAAATAAAATAAGAGTGAAAGAGAAATAAAAAAAAAAGGGGGGGGTGAGTTTGAGCGAAAAGTAGACAACATGATGAGACGTTTTTTTTTGTTTGTTTGTCAAGCTGATGTAACATTATTTGATGTAAAGTGATGATGTTAAAAGGAGCAAAAAAGCAAAGTAACTTTAAATTGTGCATTATTATTACTATTATTTGTTTTTATTCTTGTATAAACTTGTCATTTTATTTTATTTTATTTTTTGTTTGTTGTTCGGAACTTGCTTTAAAATACAAAAAAGAACTGTTGGATACACAAGGTATACAATAAATCCAAATATTTTAAGCAAAAGCTGATGAGCTCGCTTGTTCAGCGTGTGCGACAGGCAGAGGGTTTTATTAACCGTGCACGTGAAGAAGAGACACCAGATGGCAACCCTCTTTTGGCAGCCTGTAATTATATCACCGCGATGGAGATTATTGCGTCTGTTGTGGATGATGTTCCTAGCGATGGCGCAAACGCCCACACCTTTTTCTTGTATCAACTGCGGCAGCGAATGGAGATATACTACGAGCGCGCTGCCTTGCTGCTTGGCGTGGCCGACGACTGTGGGCTGACCGACAAGCCGAGCCCCACCGGTGGGCTTGACGTAGCGCTGCGGCTGCTTTGCCCGGCCGGGCCCGCGGTGGCCGCCGATGCAGCGAAGGCTGCTGACCCGGTGATGGGCATCCCGCTGTCGCTGAAGGAGCCTGAGAGGGGCCACTCGTTTGCAACACCGCCTGCACAGTATTGTTTTGAGCAGCAACAGGCCTCTATGAATCCTATGCATTCAGAGACAGCAAATGAGAATGTTTTGGATTTTTTTTGGGGGCAGAACACATCAGACGGTACTAAAAAGGAAGATCATACAGATAATTAAAAAAAAGAAACTGGTGATTCATGGAATAAATAATAGGTAAACTTGGGACACAAATTGCACAAAAAAGGCTGTTTTCTTGCTACGTAAGATAATTTTTTTAGTTTGTACAGTACTGCAGACACCGACACGGACAACTAGTTGTTAATTTACTTGCTTTTGTATAATATATGTAAATACATGTACTGTTTGTACATGCATTTTTTTTTTTTTTTTTTTGAGGCTGCTTAATTTTTTTTGTTTTAATACCTTATGCTCATTATTATTATTATTATTATTATTATTATTATTATTATTATATATATATTTTAAATGGCAAGGTGTCATCTTTCTTACCTAACTGTACGCTTTTCTCCAATGGTGACGATTGGAACTCTCAACGAGGAGGGAGTAAATGTGGACTTGTACATCCCACGCAAGTGCCATGCGACGAACAGTCTCATCACGTCGTATGACCACTCAGCTGTGCAGATTTCCGTCGCCAATGTTGATGCCAATGGTGTGTACAACGGCTCGACCACGACCATTTGCATAGCCGGTTATCTTCGCTGTCAGGGCGAGTCTGACCATGCAATCAACCACCTGGCGATTGCGAAAGGCCTGATGCGCATCAAGACCGGCAAGAAGCTCCGCTCGAAGCGCGTCAAGGCCACGAAGGGCGCGGCTGCTCACAAGAGTGGCGCGCGCAAGCTGCAGCAGCAGCAGCAGTCGAAGGGGAGGGTCCCGCAGCAGAAATCGCAGTTGCAGTCGAAGCAGAAGGGTGCGCAGCAGCAGCAGTCGAAGGGGAGGGTCCCACAGTTGCAGCAATCGCAGTTGCAGTCGAAACAGAAGGGTGCGCAGCAGCAACAGCCAAGGGGGAAGGTCCCACAGTTGCAGCAGACTCGCAACGCGAAGGGTGTTGACGGTGGCCGCCAGGTACGTGGAAAGCAGCAGCAGCAGCAGCAGCAGCAACAACAGCAAGCACGCCAGCAGCGAAACAAGGCCGCAGCTAAACGAAAATAATACTATAGTTGGTTACATAATATTATTATTAGTATTCTTGCTCAAAAAAAAAAAAAAAAAAAAAAGTGGTATTATTTTTGTTTTATACTGGAATTTCTTTTTTTTGTACCTATTTTTAAGCCCTATTGCATCGCTTCTGTTATCTGTGTATGGCAGTGGCAAACCAACACGGCTTGATATGCCGAGGGGAGACCATAAAGGAGGGATGAACATCATTTAGCCTTTTTTTTTTAAATATTTTTTTTGTCTTTTGTGTGTTTTTTTCTTTTAAGGAAAAAACAATGTTATAAGAAGGTTTTTTTTTTTTTTTTTTTTTTGTGTGTGTCTCTGTGTCTGTATTTTTGTTGCATACGCAGATCTTCAATACATGTACGTATATACGTATGTTGTTTTTTTTTTTTTTTTTTTTTTTTTTTTTAAGGCAACTGAAGTGGACAATGTCTGCAAATGCATGGCGTCCTTTGGCTACTCAACAACAGCATTCGCAGTTCTCTATGGATCTTTTTGATCAGTGGCGAAGTGAGCAAAATGCAGTTATTGCCGAGCGCGGAACTGACGCTGACCCTGCTGTTGAGGAGGAGCACAATTCTTTTATGATTCGTCAGAACATGAACGCATATTTGTGCTACAAACAGCTTGATGAATATACGGCTTGTCTGGAAAACAATCATCTTATTAATAAAAGCGAAAAGGGCCATGAGATCACCACTAAAAATGGTATTAATGAAAAAAAGTGCCGGTCCACGCATAGCGCCTATGTGGGGTGTATGGGCTCGCGGCAAAATCAAGAGACTCTTTTGCATAACGCCGCACTGCACACCAACTGCTCTTCGTTTCGTACGGACCTTATGAATTGCTATGATGCAAACCGAGAGGTGGAGACGAAAACATCTGAACCGCAGTGCAATTCGGCCTATAAACGTTTGTTACGCTGCGGACTGAACCACTTATGGAATGACTACTGGCGTGCGTTGACTAAGTTTGGCGAGGCGGAGGAATATCACCTTTACGAACTTTCACGTGATGATAAGAAAAAGCAGGAGTTTTTGCGTGTAATTACTTCATCGGTTGAGCAGCAGCGGGAGTTTTTGCGAAGAAAACGCGAAGAAAGAAATGGATATTCGCTCACAAGTTCAACGGAGAATACTGACCATTGTAACTTTTAGTTGGAAGCAATTTGGCAGCAAAGGTGGTTATTTTCTTGGTAATAGTTACATTTTGCCAGAAATATTTTAATGTTTTTTGTTATTGTATCTTTTTAGTTTTTTTTTTTTTTTTTCTTTTGTTTTGTTTATTGAACGTGCAAGTGGCAGTAGTGCGCAAACTACAAAAACAAAAACAAGAACAACAAAGAACAAAAGGCAAAAGGCAAAAAAAGGAAGGCGTGTGTAAGGGCTACTTGAAATATATTTATTTATTGATATATATATTTTTTTGATGTTTTTGTTTTTTTTGTGGAAATGGAAGTTCTTATTGTAGCTGCTCAAAATTTGCCTCTTTTTTCTGATTTTGGAGGCATTTGTGCTGTGTTAAATAAGCAATCAGTTGATTGCTTAGAGACGAATGAATTTATGCCATCATATGTCCGCCATGGCTCTGTCGATAATTATAAGTGTTGTCGCTTGAAAGCTCGTTTTTTTTGCGGAACTGATGGGGTGCTCTTTTCTATGCCTGCCATTGCTGCTGCGGGGGACACGGATGTGCCTAAAAAACCAACGCGGTTGCTTGTACCCTTGGGTCGTGACCCCGAGAAAAACAGCGGCGTTATAAGGTTAAATATGGCCACACTGGGTCCTTTGCTCTCGCGTCAACATTGTGTGCTGCAAATTCACGGCAGCTCTGTGTTGGGTATTCCGCATGCCACTTGCGAGTGGTGTGCCGTTAGCGTGCGTGATTGCTGTAGCTTGAATGGGACGTTTCTGGATGGCCGTCGGCTGGCGTCTGGCGCGGTCTCATCACCAGTGATTTTTGACCCCTGTGATGCCAAAAAATGGGACAAACCGCTGCTGACTGTGGGGTTTGGTGCCGGGTCAAAGGTTGCCCCTGGTGAATCACTTTCCGCGGGGCAGCTACAACTACAGTTTTATGTATATGTAAGGTGCCTGGTGGGGCGGCCTCATGTTGAGAAGATCCAATGTTTTTTGGAGGGCCGTTGTTTTTTAGTGAGTGGGCCGAAGCCCGCACCGCTGTCTTCAGCTTTTGAGAACCGTATGGATTTGAAGTCTTTGGAGCGAAATGGGATGACTTTGGGGGGTGATCTCTTAAAAAAAGGGCGGAAAAAAAAAAAGAGAAAGATTAATGCCATGTTGGCTGAGAGGCCGTCTGGGGATTTGGTCGAGAGAGGTAGTTGTTCATCGGCCGTAACTGACTTAGTACCAGCTATAAACGCTGCTCATAATTTTTGTGGCAGTAGTTTTATTGAGATTTCTCGGAAGCGCAATCATTCTATGTGTTCCACGTTAGAGTTGTACCTTTCTGAGTACAAACAAAAAAGTGGCTACACCAAAGGCTCTGTTTTGGGTTTTGCTGACGTGGGCTGTTTTGAGGGGCGTTCTTTTGCCCTTTTAGACTCTCCTGCTTTGCCTGGCGAACAAAAAGATGGAACGTTGGAAAAATACAAAATAAAGGCCGATGTTACGGGTGATGGCGCAGGAAATTGTACTTGTGCATCTGAATCGGTATTTTGCACTGCAAAGTCTGACTCTGCTGTTGGAGAAGCCGCCGCAACCCATTATGATTGCTTTGGTTTGGCAAATTGCTCTGTGTGCATGAAACTGAGCTCGTCTTGCTCACAGCGTTTGTGCAACGAGGGCAAAACAAACACGGAAAGTACTACAAATAATAACACCAGTGTGGATTTTTCAAATGAACTTTTGGCCCCTCTTTCGCCAGTTTTTGTGAGAAAAAAAACGGCGACAACGCCTTGTTTGGCACAGGTTGCAGAAAAAGGGCTGCGTTGTACTTCTGATTATTGTAGATATTTTTTTCCAGGCGTTAAATGTCGCGAGAAAATTTTTGATGTGCCATTTGAAAAAGAGCAGTTACCGGTGGTTGCCCCAGTGGTAAGCGGGGGTTTCGAGGTGGATGTGGCGGCGCCAAGTGGGGGAGAGTCGATGATTTCAGTTGCGCACCTTCAGCCACGGTCTACCGCACGCATTCCGTCGTTGTCACAGCGCGACGAAAGCGACTCCCTTTTGTCTTCTCAAAGTGACAGGGTCGCTGCGTTGCCCAGGACTGATGCCGCTAAACTGGCGAAGAATAATGTGGAGGGGTGTGTGGCTGCGGAAGATGACTTTATCAACGTGAGCTCCACACCGCCAGAGCCGATTGACTTGGCAGGAGAGGAAGTTTGGGCAAAGTCAATCACACGCACGACGACGATACAGAAGCGAAGACGGTGTTCATGGCGCGGCGTTGGTGCTAAAGATGACATAACGCGTTTTTTTTTTGAGTTGACTGAGAGTGACAAGCGTAATTTCTCTTTTTAAAAAAACTAGTGTTTTTTTTTTTTTTTTTTTTTTTGGTGGTAGTGGTGGGGGGACTGTTTTATTTTGTTAGTAATACGTGTGTAAGCCTGCATTGCTCACTTTTACCAAATTAGGTGTTTGCTTGCTTGAGGAAGTGGGTTTGGAGTCGGTTACTGCGCGTGACAATGATTTTACTGTGCTCGACAACACATTGCAGCTATGTTAAAATTTTTTTTTGGTGGGTGAGCAGTTTTTTTTGTGGGCGTATATATTAACGAGTGTCTTTATCAAAAAGAAATTTTTATGTCATTTATTATTATTATTACTATTATTATTATTTTGAGTGAACTGTTGGGAATATATGTATGTGTTTGTTTACATATACATATATGTATGTATATATACATTTGCTTTATGCATTTATTGCAGTTGTCAGAGTTTGTAAATATAGGCATTGACTTGTAAAGTTAAGGTTGGACCAATACCAGAGACAATAGGGTCATTATTTCGTCATGAGTCTTGAAGATCGAGGGGTAATTTC
Organism: Trypanosoma caninum; assembly: GCA_036321205.1. Taxonomy (NCBI): domain Eukaryota; phylum Euglenozoa; class Kinetoplastea; order Trypanosomatida; family Trypanosomatidae; genus Trypanosoma; species Trypanosoma caninum. The sequence goes on along the minus strand of JAWVMR010000042.1, from coordinate 74,542 downwards.
CGTGTGGGAGGGTGAGTGGTTGTGGCTTAGAAGAGGCGTATCGGTGGCTCGTGAGGCCGTTTGTTTTTCTGTTGTTTTTTTACGATCTATTTTTGATTTTACCGCGTACATAGATGCTGTTAGAATGTACACTACGAGAGCTGATCGCCTTGTTACAGAAAATACACTGTTTGTCAGTGATCAACTTTATCGGCGTCAGTGGATATTGCCGGCGATGGCTGTCGCATCTACCAGCGTCTTTGTGATGGTGAAAAGTTTGTCATTAGGCGGATATCCGGCCCTGCGCAACGGCACCCTTACCGCCGCGCTTCTCACTTGTTTTTTAATGCCGCGAGAAATAGTTAATTTTATTGACAGCACGTTGCCATTTAGCACCAACATTAACCACTCTAAAGGAGAGCACTGAAATGGACAGGGTTGGTGCAAAGCTCGAAGTAAAAGTTTCTCTTACGCCTCTTTTTTTTTTTTTTTTTTTTTTTTTTTTTTTTTTTTTTTTTTTTTTTTTTTTTTTTTTTTTTTTTTTTTTTTTTTTTGAGGCAGGTAGATAAGGGATAAGCTGAGAGGCGGGTCTCACATATAATCTATCAAAACGTGAAAAACATTAATTTGTATTATTCCGTACTTTTTTTTTTTTTTTTAATACAATTTAAAAAGAACAACAAAAATAAAAAAAAAAAAACAAAAAAGAATATATATATATCTATATATATATATTTGCTTTTTGGTCCTTTTTTAAATGACTTTGGTAGATGATGTGCTGCAACGGGTTCGAGTGCATGTGGCTCAGCGTCGTCTGCGTCTTGATGACTTTTTTACGGACTTTGACGCACTTCGCACCGGCCGCATTACTGGAGAGCAGTTCCGTCGTGCCCTTGCAGTGAACAATGTTCACTTGAGTGACGAGGAGTACGAGGCCATGAAAGAGTTTTTTGCCGCTTCCAGTAAAAGTTGTGGTGCATTTAACAAGATCCATCCTGAAGGGGCCCCGATGGATGTAAGTTATGTTTCTTTTTTGAAAGCTGTGCGTGCAAAGAACCCGCCAGCGGATTTGCTGACGACGCTTAGGCGCAAAGCGAAGATGCTGTCTGACGAGGAGGAGCGCGTGCTCGAGGAGGCGACCAACTCTCTGCGCCACTTTGCGAAGGTGCGTGGAATAGATTTACGAAAGGCGTTTGAGGACTTTGATCCATTTCACAGCGGGAAAGTCAACCCCTCGCAATTTCGGCGTTGTATTCCATTTGAAGCCATGCGTGAAGATCTGCTAAAGCTCATCATACAGAAGTATAGCAACGAGGACGGGAATGTACTGTACGCTGCGTGGTGCAAGGATCTCGACTGCGACACGGTCTCTTCAAGAGTGGGGGCACAGCTGGCAACCACTTTGTCTGATCCATCGCACAGTAATGCGCGTGAACCGCTTTCTCTTGATGAGCTTCTGTCTGTGCTGCGGTCACAATTTGCATTGTATCGTTTGCGCTGCGACGATTTTTTGCGCAGCTGCGATCACTTTAGAACGGGCTATGTGACAGGCCCACAGTTTGAGTCCGCGCTTGGGCAGCTGCGCTTCGTCAACTTCCACCTTACCACCGAGCACATTGACACGTTGATACGCGCGTACTCTGATGCCAGACTTGGGGGGGTTGGTGAGGGGTGCAACAAGGAGGCTTTTCCGCGTGTGAATTATGTGCAGTTTCTTGCTGATACAAATCCATATTCCGGCGGCGCTGCACAAGGCTCAACAACTTACTATGAGATGTCCAGAGCTGGAGGGAAGTTTTTTGACAATGATGAAGAAGAAGAAAGGGAACGCGCGGAGGCAGTAGTTAAAAAAGTTCGTCAATTAGTTCTTTCTAATCGCATTAACCTTAAACCAATTTTGCATGACTTTGATCGCGTAAAAAAAGGTATTTACGAGCATCGCACGTGCACAGAGTCACGATTCTTGCGTTCGTTGGCTAGCAACAAAATTTTTCTTAACCCAGAGGAAATTGCTCTTCTTGTGAAGCGCTACCGCATCTGCAATGCAGATGGAAGTCCTAGTGAAGAGGTGAATTACTATCAGTTTGTCTTGGACGTTGATGGGGCAAACAAGATTGAGCCCAATCCTTTGCGCCTGCTTAAATCAACAGCACTAGAGGAGATGCGGAAAAAATCTGAGAACTCACGACTGTCACCTGCTGACAGTGTGCCAGCCATACTCGCAAAGGTGGCGATGCAAGCGGAGGAGCGGCAGCTCCGGGTAAATGAGTTCTTTATTGATTTTGACCCATTGCGCAGTGGAATAGTACAGACTGAGAAGTTTGTTATTGCGCTTGGCATTGCTGGGCTAAAGTTGCATCCACAGGAGGTTGCACTTTTGCAGGCGGAGTACAAGTCGTCAAAGGCCCGGGATCACATTGACGTTGCGCGTTTTCTTACCGATGTTGGCAATATTGCGCCGACAGCGGTACCTTCTGTCACGACCAGATTTAATATAACCGAGTTGGGCAGCAGCAAAGGCAGAAACGCCGCCCTTGCTGCTGAAATTTTGAAGAATACTACCCGGACTTCTACTGTGATGCTCAAGGACACTGAGCATGCTGAGCTTGCGCGTCTTCTTGCCCGCCTATCACATGATGTTGCCGCTCATCACACGCTGTTGACACCGTTCTTTTCTGACTTTGATCACCCGCACCGCGGAAAGATATCCAGATCAAACTTTTTGCGTGCTCTTGCGCAACATCGCTTTGTGTTGTCCCCGGCGGAAGCAATACTGTTGTCGCGCTATTACGCGTCGCCAGATGACAGCGAGCTGATTCAATACACGCGTTTTGTTCGTGACGTTGGCCACGAGGAGACGACTTTGGGGAGTCATTTAGGCAACACGGCAGATTTGGTATCATCTGTAAACGGTGGAACGATGAATGCGACCCCTTTTACTGGGAAGAAGAACTTCTTCTTGCGGGACGCTGCGGCAAACGAGAGCTTGGTGGAGTGCAGTTTGACCAAAATTTGCTGTTTTTTGCAAGAACGCAATGCCCGACTTTCCGAATTTTTTCCTGACGGCGATGAACTACGACATGGACACGTGACAAACACCCGCTTTCGCCACTGTGTGTCGATTCTTGGCTTAAACCTCACCGAGAATGAGCTTCAGGCGCTTGAAGCGGCCTTTGCTCATCACGAGCTAAAGGGTCACGTTGACTATCCAACCTTTTTTTCGGTGGTTTCAGAGAAACTTAAGGCGGGTGTGGGTGTTATGGCTGTAACGCAGCGTCGCTGTGGGCTGCCAACAGTTGCCGACTTTACTGGCGGGACAGGAGGGGGGGTTACTGCTTTGAGGGGCGATTTGCGGACCGAAACAGAGGGGTCTGCAAAGAGTTTTGATGATGTGCAAGCGAAGGTGTATGAAATGGCTATGGACAAAGTTCGCCGCACTCTAACCTCGCGTCGAACTACTTCTCTGAGTGCTTTTCGGCAATATGATCGGGCGCGTAAAGGGTTTGTAAAGGAGGGGCAGTTTTTTGCTACTCTTATGTCTCTCGGTGTGCAGTTGAGCCCGGAGCAGTCAGATGCCATTCGTAAGGTGCACAGCATAGGAGGAGGAGAGATCGGTTACACGAGATTTTCGCATGCTATAGATGACCAGCGGTTTGTGTAGTGTGGTTTAATTACTTCCTTTTTTTTTTTTTTTTTTTTTTTTTAAGGCTTGATCACAAAGATAAAAAAAAAAGGAGAGAGAAAAAAATATATATATATATCTTTAAACGATACTAATATATAACCAAATTTTTTTTTTTATTACTCATTTGTTTTTTACCCTGAAGAAGAATATGGTTAAATTGTGGTAGTTTTGTGATTGGCACGCACACTGGATGAGGAAAAAAAAAATAATAATAAGAAGAGTGATGTACAATAAGGATGTATGCTGCAACCTGTTCCGCATTAAAAACAAAATCAAACCAAACCTTCTATCCCTATTCAAAAAAAAAAAAAAATAAATAAATAAATAAAGAATAGCGTTTTATTTTTGTTTATGTTGCGGACAGTTTTTTTTTTTTTTTTTGATTTTAATGAATATGTATGTATATGCGCATATATATTTTGGTTTTGGAACATTCTTGCTTTGCCTATTTGTATTGATGTATATATATGTATATATATGTTATGTATCTTTTTTGCACTAATCAAACCTTTTTTTTTTATGTTGTGAAAGCTACACGCACTTAACTATTTTTCTTGTTTTCTTTTTTTCTCTCTCCATATATATGTTTTTAGGATTTCTCTTATATTATTTGAAAGCTTTTTTTTCTTTTATTTTTGACTTTTTTGTTTGTGTATTTTGCTAAGACAAGATGGTCAGTACTTCTGGGGAAAGATTTGACAATGCCCCTGATCTATTACTGCGTGTGCAATATGCTTGCTATTTATTTGTCAGTCTTATATTCATATTGTGTTCTCGGGGTCTTTTTGGACACTTTTTTGGTCATTTTTCCATTTTTCAAAGGGGATGCGAGTATGTTTCTAGCAAATCTAAAAACTACTGCGCTGGAGAAGTTATTTCCTACCGCGTCAGCTTTGCACTAGCAGTGTTTTTTCTTTTGCATTTGTTGTCGGTTTCTGACCTGACATGCTGTGTTAAAAGTCAAGTTAGAGTGGCATTTCAGAAACGTTTTTTTTTTGTGAAAACTATCATTTTTCTGTTGTTGATTGTGGCAACATTTTGGATACCTAACAGCTTTTTTGGGATATATGCGTACGTGTGTCTTTTTGCCTCTGCCATATTTTTGGTGGTGAATGTCATGTTTCTTGTTGATTTCAGTTATCATTGGAGCGAGGAGTGGGGGCGTCGGGCCGAGGATGCGATTAAATGGGCATGGTACCTCTTGGCTGTTACGCTGCTTTGTTACTTGACGGGCATTGGGATCAGCGTCGCCTCATTCGTTGTTTACGTCCCGCATGCAGACTGCCACTACAATGCATTAGCTATCGCCAGCATCCTTGTGGGCGCTCTTGTGTTTACAGGCTTGTCGATTTGGATTCCGCATGGCTCTCTCATGCCCAGCAGCATTGTCTTTTTGTACTCAAGCGGTGTCTTGTTTATCACGTTGCGTACAACTAAGGATTCGCACTGCAACCGCATTGTTATGCCGGATGATGACAGTGTCTCGATAAAGCAGATGATCGTTATGAGTTTGGTAAGCAGCCTGGCGCTTGGCTATAGCGTTGTGTCGTCCGGGGGCAACGGCAGTTTTTTTGGTGTTAAGAGCGACGAGGATGACGAAGAGGACCCCGACGAAAGCGGCCACTTGGGCAAGTACATGTTTTTTTACACCACAATGTTGTTAGGTTCTATGTATTTGGCAATGCTGGCAACGAATTGGCACGTCAGCGGGATGGGCAAAGACGCAATGCTAAAAAGCAGCAACATTGCCTTTTGGGTGCGTAGTGCAACTGTGTGGTCTGCCATGTTCTTTTATATATGGTCGCTGCTGGCGCCTTACTTTTGCTGTAGAGATCGCGACTTTGGCTACGATGTTGATAGCTGGTGAGGAAATGCACACTAACGGAACGGGACAAAATTACCAAAACAACAACAACAACTAAAAAAAAAAAAAAAAAAACATCTACTTGCGCCTTACTCAAAACACTTCTTTTTTTTTTTGTTGTTGTTGTTGTTGCTGTTTGTGTGTGTTTGTGTGTCAAGCCTAGTTATCTTTAGTTATTTTTAAAATTTATTACCATTATACTTTAAAGTAAGTATTTATTTAATATGTATATATATATATATATATATATATATATATGTATGCGTTTGCGTGTATATGTAGTGAATCAATTTCTATACGAGAGCCAAGAACGGCAGACATTAATAATAGCAATTGTGATAACTGTGAAGTGAGGCTTGTTTGTGTTTTTTTTTTTTTTTTTTGTGTGTGTGTTTTTTTGTACGATAAAAAAATAGAAGATAAAAAAGTCGTTAGCCCAAGTATTATAGGAGTGTTTGTTGCTGAACGTATGTCGCCAGATGCATGTTTTTTGTGAAACGTTTTTTATGTTAGCGGTGATGTTGGTAGGTGAACAAAAATACGTTTATCTGATGTGTTAAAATTTGCCTTTTTTTTTGTTTTTTTTTTTTTTTTTGTCTACTAAAAATATATCAGAAAATCGTTAAAGGTTTAAAACAATAATAATAATAGTATAATACTAATAATAACAGCAGTGTTTTATTATTTGCACAAGAACAACAACAAGTGAGGTTAGGCGTAAAGGAAGGATAAGCCAAAAAAAAAAAAAAAAAAGTGTACAAAACCTAAGGAAATAAAAAAGTAAGATAAGAAAAAAAAAAAAAAGAAAGATTAAGGTTGAAGTAATGCCAGTTCGTACGGTGACGGCAGGCCATCAAACTCAGCACAAAAGCAATGGTAGTGGCAAAAACAAAACGGGTGCAAAGGGGCCTCGTGATGATCTGCGTTCTAGGCGGGAGGATCAAAAGACGGAGGAGTTGACGACCTCTCCGTCTGGGCCGATTATCAAGACACAGATTTCTAACGCTGCAAAGACGTCATCGGGTAAGACTTTTCTTGACGCCCTGCGTGTCGGTGCATCCCAGCGGCCGGCAGTCAGCTCCGCAGGGGCTGTAGAGCGACCGGAAGCGGCGAGAACGGCGGCGGCCTCATCGCCACCACCACCACCACCACCACCATCGGAACCGGAGGGGGCGGCCGTTGAGAAGCCAGTTGTAGAAACTATAGCCGCGGAGAAGGCGGAGGTCATGGATGTTGCGAATGCAGTGCAGCAGGTCGTTGAAGAGTCATTGACTGTAGAGCAAAAACCGTCAGCACAAATGCAGGAACCGCAGCGGCCAGTTGTCTTTCCAGAGGCTGACGGACACTTTAGCTGGGCTGATGACGACGACTACAGCTTTGTGAATCAATTCACAAACCCAGAGCAGGAGGAGGTTGTTGCGCCTAAGGCTCCAGCCTTCTTGGTGCAATACCCACAGTCTATTATTGACGCGCAAAAAAATTCTTGCGTTGTTTTTAAGGCACCAGCGGATCATCAGACGATGCTCAGCGCCTTTTCTGCTCTGGAAAAGGAACGTCGCGAGTTAGATAATGTTCGCCGCGAGTTTGAAGAGTACCGTAAAAAGCGGGAACTTGACATGAACGAAAAAAAAACTCAACTGCTTGCACTTGAGCGCCAATTGAAAGACCAGAGCGAAAGTCTCCAACAAGAGCGTTCAAAGTTTTTTGGGCAACAACAACAACAGCAGCAACAACAGCAGCAGCAGCAGCAGCAGCAGCAGCAGCAACAACAAAAACTGCAGCAAGCATCTCCACTTCGCTCTGCTACTACAGCTCTTCAAACATCGACGCACCACGTGCCACCGCACAGCGGTAATTACACATACGCGCCTTCCACAATGCAGGAAAACGTTCCGTGGGGGCATCCTCCGCGTACAGATAACTGGGTGCTCAACCATAACGTGGCGGCGCCATCGTACGAGCAAAGCAGATATTATGGCAACTCCTACCAGCCGCCTCGCGGCAAGCCTTTTGGGGGTAGAGGTGGTGGCGATGCGCCGGCGCACATGGGGCGCGGAAACCAAATGCGGCCCATCCCACACATGCCAACCAACTTTAACAATCACCCGATGGTTGGTGGCGATGTGCGCGGTCCTGCGCCTGATGGTGGCGTGAACCCCATGTTTGGTCAGCGCCCGCAACCCGGGTACATGCATGGAAACAACTACCACGGGCAGTGGTGAGTGGGGCGGCGACTACTGTAGGAGTGGAGGGAGGGAGGGAAAGCGGGCATTGGGTTGGGTGAGGTGTGGGGGAGGAAGACAAAAGCGAGACGGGACGTGGTGAGAGTTTGTGTGTGTGTGTGTGTTTGTTTGTGGAAAGAGTGATACTAGACGAGGGGAAAACTGGGATGAAGCAGCAACCGTCCTTGGGGCAGTTGGAATCAGTAAGTACGGGAAGCTGAGTTTGATAAAACTTTACGCCTGAGTACGGGCTAATACAAAGTTTTATATTAGGAAATTAAAAAAAAAAAAAGAAAGAAAAAATACGTGCCAAATTGAACCTGCAGGTCAAGAGCTTAAAGAAGACAAAAGAACAACAAAAGCCTCTCCCCTCTCCCTTCACCAAAAAAAAAAAAAAGACGTGGAAAAAAAAAAAAGAGATGAAAAAAAAAAAAAAGGGTAGTTGGTTGGGGCAAGATAAGATGAAAAATGTACATGCATATACGTCTATGTATGTTTTGTTTTTACCTTACCAAGTTGTCTGTGTTTGCAATTGGCAGGTTGACCTTTATTTTTATTTTTACCCTTACTTTTTTAAATGTATTCTTTATGGCACCTTTTTCTCCTTCTAAGTTATTCTTTTACAGTTGTTTGATGACCCGACATAAAAAATAATAATAATAATAATAATAATAATAATAATAAATAAAAATAAAATGATAAAAGTAAAAGAAACGAAAAGTAGAAAATGAGCTCATCTCACATACGCTTACATGTGAGGCTAAACAAGTTGAAAAAGAGCTGATAGCTATATCTATTTATCTATCTATCTATATATATAGGTAACTAAATAAAAACACCTAATATATATATATATATATATATATATTTATACAAAACAATTATCCAAAAGAAGCGATGAGATACAAACAGAACAAAAGTGGATTTTGCCGATATTACAGTCACGTAGAAAAAAAGAAAGAAAGAATAAATAAATAAAGTGCATTAAAAACAGCAACAAAATCTTATTTATTTATTTATTTATTTATTTTTTTTTGTTGTTGTGTGTATGTGTGTATGTGTGTATGTGTTTTTTTTTTTTTTTTTTTTTTGGAAGTGTGGTAGTGAAACCTTTAAGAACCCAAAAGAGAAAAATAATATTAACTAAATTATTTATAAAAAGAGAGCGAAAAAATATATATCTATATTTATATGTATCTATTTTTCTTTATATATATATATATATATATATATATATATATATATATATATATATATATAGATTAATGGATGCATAGAGATTTAATAATAATATATATATAAAAAGAAAAAAAATGTGAAGATGTGAATTATTTTTAGTGTAGTAAATAAAAAGCATCTTCAAAATAAAAATTTATATTATTATTATTATCATTATATATATATATATGTATATATATATTTTTTTCTTGTCTTTTATCTTGCAATTTTATGTTTTTTTTTTTTTTTTTTTTGACCTTTATTATGTATATAATTTAAAATTTAATAAATATGTTTTTTATTATTACTACTATTTTAAAACAAAGAAATCAAAAAAAAAAAAAAAAAGAATAATAACAACAAACTTTTTTTTTTTTCTTTTTAAATTTGTCTGACATCACCACATTGTTGCAACAACCAAAAAAAATTTTTTTTTTTTGTTTTTTTGCACAAATGCATATACAATATATATGTATATATATATGTATATATATTGTGTATGCATTAATTTATTTTTTTAGTTTTTTGTTAGAGTTTTTTTTTTTTTTCTTTTTTTTTCCTGTTTTGTGAGAAGTGTCTGTTACAACTACAGGCAGGATTGTGTGGATTTTTTCTCGAAGACATCTGACGGTGGGGCGGAGGGAGGGGACTCACCGACAAGAACAAGAAAGAAAAAAAAAAAAAAAAAAAGAAAAAAGGAGGAAAAGCACACACACACAAAAAGCGATAGTATTATATATATATATATAATATTATTTTTGTTCTTAAATTTTTTGTTCTAATTTTTGGCAAAAATCATTGAAAAAGTTTAAGAATAAGCGAGCACACGTTAGGGGGAAAAAAATAAATATATATATATATATATATATAGTAAAAGAAAAAAAGAAAAAGGAATAGGGGGGGGGGGGGGAACCAACGAGAACAAAAAAAGAGGGTTAAAAAGAATTTCAAGAACAATTTATAAAAAGGTTAAGTGAGCTGAGAACTGACTAAGAATAAAAACAATAATAAAACACAAGTATACAAATATATATTAAGAAGTTTAAAAAGCAACAAAAAAAAAAAAAAAAAAAGAGAAACAGAGGTACTCAACCAGGAAACGACAAGAGAACAATAAGGCGATTTGGGTGTTCTTATACTAAATAAATAACAAAAATAAATCAAGAAAAAATAAAAAAGCTTGTAGATAGAATACTATTTGAAAGGTGGAAGCAAAAGGTTAAGGTAAGGTATATTTAAAGCTAAAAGGCATTTTGAACAACCCTTATCTTCATTTATATATATAATCTTTATATATTTTTTATTTTTGTCTTAAATTTTGGCGGTTTAGGAAAACGTGAAAGGAGAAAGGTGGAAAGTTCAGAAAAGGTGTGTAACTTTTCATATATTTTTAAAGAAAAGAAAAAAGGGGCTAAAAAAAAAAAAAAAAAAAAAAAAGAAGTGCGTCGGCTGTACTAATATTTTTTGGCAGAGCTGTGCAGCTACCTGCGCCAGTACCAACATTAAAAGCATAGGCTTCTCTCTGTGTGAGTGAGTGTGTGTGTGTGTGTGTGTGCCCGTGTCTGTCCGTTTAGGAGTAAGTTCTGATGGAAGGCACTAATAAAAACAGCAAAACTTCTCAAGGGACGGACTTATCGTCGATGGAGTTGTTGTGCGGTGGCAACCTGAGCTTTTCTTCAGCTCTTACGCGAAAGAACAAGTGGGATTTGAAGAACATTTTGAATGTTTCCAGCTGTGACTGTGGATCGCGATCGAATGCTTGTGGGTCGTCAGACACAAGTGTGAACCCGGCGACCTGTGAGTTTGCGCAGTCTGTTGTAAGTCTGGCGAAGGCCAAAGAAGAGGAAAGTGCTGGCGTTTGTTCTGCCGCTAAGCGGTGGGCCGATGGCGCTAACCCGTCAGCTGCTCCTGTTCCATTGACGCAACCGTTGCACTTTTTTGCTACCAATGCTTCGGGCAAGGAGAGCAAGAACAGTGGCGGTGACAGGGTTTCATCTGCATTTTGTGCTGGATGTCGTCTAAAGGTTCCTCAGGAGCTGCCTTTACAGCTACGTAAGGTTTTGGAGAACCGCCCGCTGATTGGTGATGAGTATATTTTTGATGAACCTTATTCGGGATTTGTTGACAATAAGGCCTTTTCTGAATTTGTACTGCAGCAGCCCAAAGGGGGTGTATGTGTTTCTTTGGAATGTGCCGATGACATGGATGAGCAGGGCAATGATAGCGATAGGAAGGCAATTGTCTTGACAGCAGCAAACTCTTCGTCTTTTTCTACGTTTAGCGACAATAGTTCAGCGCCATGGAACGATTCACTAAGGTGCGATCATACGTCTCTTCTATCAGCAATGTTAAAGCTTGGGTCTTCTTGTTGTCTTGGCTCTGCGCTTGACAAAAAAGATGACAACGCAGGTGCCGCCACGGGCATTGGGGTAAGGCTGTCTGGGGGCACTGTTGAGACCATCTCCAAGATGGAACGCCATCTTGGCGTGCTTGAGCTTTTACAAAGTCTGGACATCAGGAATGAAGGGGGTATTGTAGAGGTTGACAATTGTTGTGATGGTAAACGTGCCGGCTTTGAGGGAGAGAAGGAATCTAACGATTGTGAGGGTTTAGATGACATTCAAAAAATCGTTGATAAAATAAGCTTACTGGGTATAAACACCATAAAGGAGCTGAGAAAATGGTGGGACCTTCAATTAGATGCCCAGGAGGGGGACCAATCTTACTTGATGAGCATTATAGAGCGTTTTTGCCTAATTTCTGTCACAATTCTTGGTGTCGTTGCAGAGCGTTTAGATGCGCATCTGTTGTCGTTGCTTTCTTTGTCGGATAGTAACCAACGCCAAAAATGTAATTACACAAACGGCAACGCCAGTGATAATAAAAAAATCTGCTGTGATGGGGAAAAGGGCGTCATAGATTTGGGCAAAATGGGCTTGAAAAAAAAGAAAAATGTCGGATATTTTGAAGCCGTGCGTTTCCTTTTTTTTTCACTGCGGAAAGATGTTCATATGCTGAGCGTTGATCACATGCGGTGTCTTGCCACCATGTTCGGCTTGGTTGACTGTTGCCATGTTCCTGACGATGTGTTTTTGACTATTTTTGCTCTTGGGGTATTTGCATTTTTTTCACCTTTGCCACTACCGTTGTTGGAAGCTGTTTGTCGTGAACTTTCTATTTCCTGCAAGGACGAAGCTACGGGGTCTGTCGATCCTCACCATCTTCCTGCGATGTTGGCAGTGAAAATAAGCCACTACTTTTATCCACTTCGTCACAGTCTGCCTTCTATCGCAAAGCTTCCATTTATGCCTCAGATGCAGATTCATGAGCACGCTCCTGGGCGCTACACGTGTACAGTTGATAATGCTAACTTCCTAAGACTACTCACGCTGCACCGACTGGTTAGTAACCGCTTCAGCTGCAATAAGATACATTGGTATGCGTTGTTGACAGTGTTTAGCGACAATATAAGCTTTTTTATTTGGCATAGACACAGTTCTTCTCTTACTGCTAGGATAGTCATACGCACGCAGGACCCTAAAAAAAAGCGAAAAAACACTAGTTCAGCAAAAGGAAACAACGAAGCTGCCCCAAACCCTGATGATGCACTTAGGGAGAGCTCCGCATTATTTTTGGAACAGGAAGCCCAGGTGGCTCCAGGAGAATTGATTGGTTTTGAAAATTTTGTCACACTGCCCGTTGCGCTAAGCAGCCTTACCGTGTCACAGTCAGGTTATCGTCTTTATAGCTGTGCGGAGGACCGTATTGTTTTTCAGTGCGCGTTAGATTTAAGTAACCCGGATGGAACGCCTTTGGTAGTCAATTCCGAGAGGAAAAAAACGTCCAGTAACAGTCAAGGAAAGAAGGGCTCAATGTCCACAAAACAGCAGTCTGGCGTAGTTTCAGAGACCACAGCAAGAGGCTTAGAAAAGACGCAAGAGACAACATCAACAACCGGAACAACAACATCGGCAGCTGCAGAAGATGAAAAGCGCTCAAAAGAGTTAAGTAAAGCTGTTAGTAGACTTGAAAAGGCAGAGTTGCGGGATCGCAACGCCATTGATCAGCTGTGGAGTCAGGGACATTGCCAGTTAATTAATGAGCATGCTAAGTCTTATCAGAAAGCAGTGCAAAAGACGAAGGACCGAGAGCGCAAGTTGCTTCTTGCGAAGATTGGACCCAGTCCAGAGCTGCAGCGTGAACTAGAGACACTGATGCAGGCGGTTGTCACCAATCGTTCGCAGGTTGCAAAAATGGCAAAAGCAAAGGCAAAGGAAGAGGATGCTATTAAAAAACTTAGGGAACAAATTGAGGAGGGAAACAAGGAACTGGAACGTTTTCGTCAGCAACTTAAAAATGGCGACGAAAGGTTAGCAAAGATAGAAGCTGAAACCGCCGCATGCGCTGCTAGAGCAAAGGAACATGAGGAGGCAAGACGACGCAAACAGCGGGAACTTGCGGCGGCCCTACGTATTCCGGATTTATCAGCGACCCGCCATGAGACACTGGCAATTAACGATCTTCAATCATTTTGGGCTCATTCTTTTGCGAATGGCACGTCGTTGTCGACGGTTGCACCGGCATCATCATTGCAACAACAGTCCCCAAGGCGTTCACCACCATTTTTGGCTGCTGGAGAGTCTGATGTAAATCCAGCTTCTTCATTTTTTATTGCTTCCTCGGCAGTTTTACCTTCGCGTTCTGCTGTGGTGAACAGTAGTTGCGGTAATGGAGGCGGGTTATTTTCACAGCCATTGCCATCAGTACCTGGTGGGGTTTTGAGTGCTGGTGCGTCGACGTGGGCCCCGCCTGTGGTGCCGCCGCCGTTTTCCTCTAGCATGTCGTGCGATAGCGTTGGTAATGCGTTTGACGTGCCGCAGGCAGCTGCGACAACCACATTTTCTTCGCCAACACTGACGGATGCGACGCGTTTAATTAGCGTTGATGGTGCGTGTGGACAAGCAGCAGCACAAGCTGGTGGTTTCACCGTCACCGCACCGTTTGCAACTACCAGCGCTATACAGCGCTTTGCGCTTGACGCCAAGGCACGTCCTTTTACGCCAACGGCAGCGGCAGCGGCAGTGGCAACGGCAACGGCAACGGCAACGCCGCAGGCTACGTGTGGTTCTGCGTCGCGTATGGGCTTTACTGTGAATGCTGGCGTGTCTAACTTTTCGCTGCCCTCTTCTGTATCCACGTCACCAATGGCTGGGGTCACTGGCAGCAGTCCTGGTCTCACAAACTCGGTCTTTCCTGAAAGGCCGCGATACACTTCCGTCTCCACCCCTGTTGCGGGTGGTTTGGCCGGGTGTGGGCCGTTTGACACTGACGCACTTCAGAACACAATGTCTTTGTTTGGGCCGCCCGGCCCGTCAAACGGCCCGGTGTCGCTAACACTGGAGAGCAGCAAGGGGCTGTCACTTAACTTCACAACTGCGCCCTGGAACTAGCGCCTTTTTAAGGTGATTATAGTAAACGTTATCGGAGGGAAAGGGGAAAGAGGGCGTAAAACAGGGCAGGAAACAATAATAAAAAAAAGAAAACTAGTGGAAAGCGGAGAGGGGGGAGGGGGGGAAATAACAAAAAAAAAAGAGGGGTGAGGGACCAAAAAAAAAAAAAAAAAAAATGGAAAAATGTAAAAAAGTAGGTAAAAATAATGGCAAAAAAAAAGGCTTAATATATATATATATATACATATATATATATAAGAAATTCAGCGAAAAAACTAAAATAGAATAACAATGCGCAAGTGGCTTATCAGGTTGTTTTGAAAGAATGGAGGTTATATGGATAAGAGTTTGGTAAATTAAAGAAACTGGTGGATGCTTGAACCGGCACTAAAATATACAGGAAAATGTTTATGGACGGTACAAGAACGAAAAAAATAATCTAGGGTGGGATCAACGATAAACGAATAAGCAAATGATAGTATTGGTAGTTATATTTATTATTTGCATTGGCCAGTGTGTATATATAGGCGTCTCAACATTAAAAAATTAAACAATATATATATATATATATATATATATGTATAGGCAAAGAAATGGAACAATAGAGGAAGAGTAGGGGCGACGATAAAAAGAGACACAAGGACATATTTGATTGATGAACCCTTATATACATATGTATTATATGTATCCGTCTATGAGTACAATCTGCGGTGTTGGTATATCATTAAAAATAACAAATAAAAAAAAGAAAAAAAAATTTTTGATTCTAATTCGAATTGCACACGTTAAATTTCAACAAGCAGTAAGAAAAAACAGAAAAACTCCAATGAGGGCTCATGGTATTATTACTATTATTATTTGTCAAAAATTGATCGGAAAACAAACAAACAATAATAATATAAAAATATTAATAATGATAATAATGTGTTTTTAATTTAATTTAATTTAATCTAATTTTTTTTTTTTTTTTTAAGGCGTTAATAAATGTTTTATAAGATGTGTTTATGTTTTATGAGCTTTACACCACTGTTGTTGCTGTTGTCTTTTGTCTGTGTGTTTGTGCAAACTGGGTGTGTGTGAGCACATCAATTTTGCATGCGTGTTTTAGTACTATATAAATATATATATATATATATATATATATTTTGATTGTGCCATTTTTTTTATTTTATTTTATACAAACTGGGGTGTGGTGCAGGCAATGCATTTCTAGTGTGGCGTTTCAACCGTTAGAAGATGGTTTAGAAGATATTGCGCATAAACAAATAAAGGGTACTTTTGGTGTGGAATGACGAAAGAAGGATGACACTTTGATAGAATACTACACGCATTTGTTTTCTGATGATAAACTTGAAAATGTGAAATTGAAAAAGAGCACATTTTATTTTACTGGTGTATGTGGTGATTGTTTTGCTAAATTGCAGTCATATTTTGCGCAGGCTGCAGCACATATTGACGTGTCGATGATGGGGAAAGAGGCGCTGGTGCCCTTTGAGTTAGAAGGTACGCCGATGCCGGCCATCACAGGCTGCTCGCTTGCGCCGCTTTGTGTAGAGGGAACAAGTGTGTGGTGCAAAGAAGCAGCCGATGCTGCTGGTGCATTGACCACGTTGAAATTTGACATTCTGCGCGTCGAAGAATTTTTTTAGTGGCGATGGTAGCGGTACGCGTGGTTATTTTTAACTGCTGTGTTTTTGCAGGAGGAAATGGGGAATCAAAGAGGTCTTTTTTTTTTTTTTTTTTTTTTTTTTTTTTTGAGGAAGAGGCTGCATTTCTTTTGAGGCCAATGGAGGGGCCGCGGCAGATACTTGCCTGTTTGCCTTTGCAGCAATGATGGTTTGGTTTTGTGGATAGCAGGGTAAAGGGAATGTTTGGGGATGGTAGAGCGCTGGAAAAGATCTTTCGGAAGTACAACACCGCTGTTTGTGAGCAGCGGCAGACGATTTATCAGACAAAACGTAAGTCATGGAAGAGTTCTGACGTTGTTTAGCATCAGCTTTGTAATGGCCGAAAGAGAATGGACTCGGCGACCTGCATCTTGCTTTAAAAAAAGGGTTGTGGCCTAATTGTATAAGCTAATTTATCGGATAGTTTTTTTTTTTTTTTTTTTTTGTTTGTTATTTTGTTTGTTTGTTTTTGACACAAATAACAGTTTTAAGCGATTGTAAGCTTTGAACTATTTGTTGGGTTTTGGAGAATCCAAGATGCATTTATGTAGTCTTTTTTATTGCTAGTGTCTGGTTACTAACTGTTAAAATATAAAAAAAGAAATCAAAGCAAAATAAATGAACAGGGCATGTGCAAATTTAACATTAACGCTATCAGTATTGTTTTCTTATTATAGATAATAATAATAGTAACAAATATATATATACATATATATATATATATATATATATATATATATGTGTGTGTTTTTTTTTTTATCTGGTTTTTATTTTTTGTGAGGTGAAGCAATAAAAAATGCATAGAGAAACTACAAGAAGGAAGCGAGATGATGCTCCAGAGAAATCAATTTTGACTCTGCATGCGAGCAAGCGGCGACGTCAAGAAACAACAATAAGTGAGGCCAGTTGTTCAATTATTTCTGGCCATGCGCTTCACAACAAGCCTGATGCGCAGCTTTTGGCGTGTCTTTTTGAATGCTATCGTGTTTTTCGTGTAGCAACTTCTCAGCATTTCGTTGACAGGGCTTTTATTGAGGAGCTTCTCAGCCCTCGTTATTTGAAAAGCAGTCTTAGCGGTGTACAGCAGATGACTGGATGTTTGTTGTCAGACATTGTGCGACTGAGCTGCGGTGCTGACTTAGTGGAAAAAACCGCTGCCGCATTACCGTTTGACGCGAGGCATGCAGACGATGTTTTGGTGTGTCTTACCGCTCCCTTTGAGCAAGTGTGTTGCGGCGGGATCTTATTAAAAGCATGCGAGCAGATAATTGAGCGAGCGAGTGCGTCGCGAATATTTTTTTATCTTATTCCGCACTGTCGTCAGCCCGTGCAGGAGCGTCTTACCTTTCTTTTTGAGAGTGTTGGGCACGCCTCAGGGGGTTCCGCAGCGGTGGATGGTGATGCCGGTGGCATGATAACCACAGTTACTGCGGCGGAGATGGGGAAGATTCTCGTTGATGTTCTCAACGCGACAAGGTCTATTGCGCCGGAGCAGCTGGCCCCGCTTCTGAAGGAAGTCACCGCGGTCTCACCGACCCTGCTGCGCCAGATGGAGACAAGCCGGGCATCTGGCGCCGGCCACATGTCTGTTTTAAACGCCACGCAAAAAAAAAGTCGTTTGCCCGGGGCGGTTATTGCAGCGCGCGTTTTTTTTGATCAGATTGACGTAATCCAGGCTGCTATTGCCAACTACGTTGCAGAATTAGTTGAGCATGGTGCAGGTCAGGTTGCTGCGGCAAACGCAGCAGGTGGAGATGTGGATACAAAGCGCTGCGGCTTTCGCAGCATTGGCCGGGCAATGGAGATTCTTGTTGCACTTATGGAGCTGCACGTTGGTCTTGTTGCCCAGCTTGTTCCAGCACTTTTTCCTTACATGCAGCATGTTGACGCTGACGTTCGTTTGTTGCTTTTGCGTGGCTTTTTCTTGGCTTACAGCGCTCACGAAACAGCTATTGAGACGTATCGCACTGCGTTTATTGAACTTCTTACTCGGTTTAACGACCCAAAACCTGTGTTGCGCATTGAAATGCTACAGCTTGCCGCAGTTACTATTGGAACCGCTGCGCGGATATCTGCTAGTTTAGCAGGTCGACGGGTTTGTGACTTGCTGCCACACGTTGAACTACGTCTTGTTGACTCCCACGCGTTGGTTCGCCGCGCTGCGGTGGTTGCGTATAGTGACATTGTTGCGGCTTCTTCATCGTTTGTGCCATCGGACCGAATGGAGAAAACGCTTGGACTGCGTGTCGCCGACAAAAATTTTAAGGTTCGTCAGGCTGCTGTGGAACAGCTTTGTTACATTTACCAGAAATTACTTTACTCGTGGATTCCCAATGTGGTGATGCGGTGCGTTAACGCTGAAGGGGGCGTGCTGCTGCTGGAGTCCACCTTTGAGGCTATGCTCCCTCAGCCGACTAAAGTGGCAACACCGGAGGCGCTGCTAAATGATCCACGCCATTCTGCGCTTAGTAAACGGCGTTCAGCAAGTGCAAGTATGGCAGTTTTTGACTTTGAAAAAGAGAACGCTACACAGGAGCGCACATACGTTGAGGGTTTTGCAAAGCTGTGTTCTCATCTATGTCCGTGGGCTTTTAACAGGTTGACAACCTTGGCTACTAAAAAGGCTCAATTGCGGCTTGCTATTTTTCGTCTTTTTCAGCTTCGTGCAGAGGTGAGGACCAAGGACTTAAAATCTGTGGAGGGACAGGAAATGATTAACGACATTCATAGACTTCTAAGTTTTTTGCAAAGCATGACACACGCAGAAAAAGGTGAGTGGGATGCATTGTTTAGGGCGAAGGACGACAGAGTTTGTAAAGCGTTTTTAAGCTGCTGTGCAGATGGGGTTCTTCATTACGCGGCCGAGCGAGAACTGCTGATCAAGACGCTAAAGGGTCGTGTTGAGGGACCTGTAATAAAGTTTGTGCAGGACACATTGTCGAAACAGATGATGTTTCCACTAGAGATTGAACACGTTGATGAATTGCTTGCACGATTAGGTGAGATTTTTTGTGCCGCATGCAGGGACAAACACGCAACAGTAAACACTGACGTGCGGTGTGAGGTGGAAGGCCTACTGCGCGCACTACTTGTATTTGGACGCACAGCTCCACAGTTTCTTTCACGTTGTGCGTCATCGCTGGTGAAATTTTTAGAGTTTTTTTTTCAGAGCAACAACTTGAATCTGCCAACGCCGTGGATGATTCTTCTTTTAAGTTGTTTAACTAATATGGCGGAAGCGGCTAGTGCGATTCACGGTGATGACAAAGGAAATGAAAAGGGTGTTGCTGTTTGTGTTGTGATTGAAACACACAAAAATGGTCTTTTTACAATTCTTGGACGTTTGTGTGATTGTGATCACGAATCGCTTTTTCCCAATGCATCAGTGAAGGAGGTGGGGGCTGTCTGCAAACAGGCAGCGCGCTGTTTTATGGCATTGATTAATGTGGGTGGCTCGGGCGACTCCAAAGCTCTTGCTCAGCTTGTTGAAACTATCGTTGCTCGTGTTCGTGGCGTAACAACAGACCCTGTGTCACGAAGAGTCTTTGGATGGCTAAAAACGTTAACAGCTTTTGCAAAAGACCGTCTGGCAGCACCACTTTTACACGACGAGTCGTTGCTATCCTTTATTACGACACAAGTTCTTCTTAACGCCGTGCAAGACAGAACCGAGCCATTGGATTTGGAAAGGGTCAAAGCAAAGAGTGTAGGGGAGCTTCACATGTCGCTTGCGGGGGCGGTTGTGGACGCAGCGGCAAAGTGTTTGACAGCGATTGCTATGAGTTATTTTACTGAAAGTGTCCAGGGTGCTGTTTCTCTAACGCTTAACAGTCTGTTTGCTGCATATAAAGCAGCCAGCGAAGGTGATGCACATACTGTTGGTGCATGTCGCCATCGTCTCTCAATTAACCAGCAGCTAGCTAAACTTGTGGTTAAACCTTCTGCTGATATTGGCAAGGAACTGGCGGTGGCTGTTATACTTTCTGCCGAGGATGAGGCTGCTGTGCGAGGGCCTGTGCAAAAAAAAATTGCCTATAGTGTCCTGCACAATCAGTGCGATATGCGGTATGCGTCTCTTCTTATCCTAACCGCCATCAGCGAAGAGACAAAGAGTGGGTATCAGCAGCTTCGGACTCTTGTTCATCAGGTTGGCAGCCACCTTCGCACCAAGCAGAGGAATTCTGGCGCGACGCTTTCGTCTCCCAACGCTCTTACTTGCTTTCTAGAGTACACAATTCCTTTTTTGGTGTTTTTTATGGCGCATCACACTTTTTACAGCACCGAGGAGGAGAATCATTTTGTCGCTTATCAACGTGTTTGGTATCTTTTATTTGATGAACTTTTTCGACACGGTACACAGTGCGCGGGTTTTGTGGTGGAGCTATTCGGCCACATAAAGCAGGCCAGCGATGTGCTGGATGCTGAGAGCCACGCCGCTCGTGTTCTCTGTGATTTGGGCAGCCGGGTGATGCAGGAGTGTCTGGGTCAAAGGCAGATCAGTGCAGAGGCGCTCAAACGATACCCCGGGCGTGTTCTTTTGCCAACGTTTTTTGTCCGCTCCAAGTCAACCGTGGACGCACTCAACACCGTTTACCTTGGTGCAAAAATTCATATTTTTCCTCATGTGCCGTTTCGTGTTCCTACAGCGACAGTAGGGAAAAAGGCTGCGGCAGACACAGTGCAAGAAAAGCCTGCTGAAAAGTCTTTTTATTTGACAGGTGACGCTTTTAGGGAAAACAATGATTTTATTATTGACAACAGCGGCGCGTCGACAGGGCACAGCACTCACTCATTGGCTTTATGACCTCGTGGGAAAATCTAGAGCTGCAGTGGAGAGAGATGTAGAAGTGCTTGAAGGAAGTTGGAGAGTCTTTAGTAGTACTATTCGCGCCAGTGCTGGTGCGTGAGAAATTGACCGAGGCACACACATCAGGTATCACGCAAACCGACGATCACTACTACGCTACTGAAAAAGAAAAAAAAAAAAAAAAAGAAACGGTGGTGAGTGGGGAAATACTACTAAAGAGATGAGGTCAAAATGCAAGAGAAAATCTTTTTTTTTTTTCCTTCTTTTTATATGTATATAAAAAAGGGGTGGTGGGGGAAGACAGCAACAGAAAAACTTATGGTTGTTTTTGCAATGGAGAGTGGTTGTAGACCACTTGAAAGAGATCTATAGATGACAGACCTAGGAAGAATAATTGATTTATAAATTTTGTATTTTGTAGATAGAGAATACGTATAGAGTTGAAATAAAAAATTCATAGACAGAGTATATGAGTAAATATTATTGATAGTTTAATAGAAAAAAAAAAAAAAACACGCACCAAAATATTGGAGATTTTTTATTTTTTATTTTATTTTATTTTTTTGTATAAAGAGTTAAAGAGAGAGGAGGAGAGTGGTTAAAAAAAAACAAAAAAAAAAAAACATATTTTGAGAATTTTAAAAGAATTTAGTGTAGCTTTATAGCTGCACATTAACTAGGGAAAGGGAAAAATGTAGAAGGGGTAATTGCACAATTTTTAAAAGATATGTTTATGTGTACGTGTTATATTTTGGGTGCATTTTTTGTTTCTGTTATTTTATTAAGACTTTATTGGCATTGTAAGGCGTATCTATGGATTTATGCGTGTGTGTATGTGTGTGTGTGTGTTTGTGTCTGTGTTAGGGTGTGATTATGTTGGTAGTAGTTATAAAAAACATTTTTTTTTATTTTTACATATACGTGTTTATCTAATACATATATATATGTATGTATATATATTTGTGTAGACAGAGTAGTGATATAGTTTACCAAAATCGAGCATAAATGGCAGCCGTCCCCGGGGATGCTCTTTCTCAGCGGACCGAGTTGCGCCTTCGCAATTTGGAACCGGGCCCTCAACGAACTGCGTTTGCAAAACGTAATGCCACACTAAAATCGGACCTAAAAAAGGCGACCGCACTGGCAAAGCGCTTTAAAAACTACACTGCGGAATCCTCGGAAAAAATTATCTTGACGCAACTGGAGAGTGTTAGTTTTGGCATGTTTCTGTCAGAGGCAGCCCAGGCTGTTGTGCAGTCTCTCTGCCCTGGTACAAAAATGAAAATTCTTGATGTTCCTTCCTTTGTTTTTGTCTGCTCTGAGGTTCATCAGCGCTACGAGGGGTTTTGGCCCCTGGTGGTTAAAGAGATGAAGGAGAACGCGGCGGCAATTCTTGATGTGGAATCTATCAGGGCGGCTGTTGAACGCATTGATGAATATGCAGCAGCAACTGCTGGGCCAGGCGCTGCAGACAGTGGCAGCGGTGCTGGTACCACACTATCTTCTGCAGTAACAACAACAACAACAACAGGAACGGGAACGGCGGGAGCAACAGCAAATGTTTTCGTGGGCTCATCCACCTCAGGTGGGGTCACCACGATGGGCAGTAATAGCGTGCCGCCAAGCAAATCACCTGTGGAAGAGTTTAACCGCCTGCGATTGGTTGCGAGAATTTTTTGCGAGTGGTGGCTTGTAGGACTTTTTGACAACGCCAGACCGCTTTTGAACTTATTGAAGCTACTGCAAGCGCTTTTGGAAAAAAAGGCAGAAACACCGACTAATACACTAGCCGTTGTTAATCTTGTCTCTGTTATGATTCTTGTGATACGCGAGGTGGGTATTGAGATAGTCGGACGACAAAACATGGTTATTTCGTCCTTATTTACAAAGCATTCTGAGGAGGATGAGCTAATAAAAGATCTCCGCGGTTTTGTTGGCCACTGCGGGGAGCTGGCCCACGACAACAAAAATGGGGAACCTCTTTTTTTGCTTGGACCAGCAGGTACACGACTGGTTTTTAACCCCAAGTCAAAATCAGCAGGTCCGCTGGAGGACGCATTGACACAACAGTCAGCGGAGTTGAGTTTGGCGAGATTACGCAAAGTAAACGAGCTCCCAGCTTGTCACTACGCCAAGGATGAGGAGAGTCGTCACTTTGCAGCTCTTGTTTTGGGTTTTGCAAGGACATGCGCCAGAGCCTATGCGTGCCGAAAGGAAAAGGTCGAGAAGTTGTGGCGATCCATGCATGAGCAGTCGGAATGCCGAGCAAAAACCACACGTTCTGTTGTGGAGGAAGCACAATTTTTTCTATTTCAAGAACATGTTGAAAGACTTTATGTGTTGTGTGACAACCTGCTTGGAATGTTAGCGTTTGCTCCTCCAAAACCGTTAGATTTAACAATTGTTGAGCAGAAGGAAGCTGTTGAGGTCCCTAAGTTGGTAGTTGAAAAAAAATATCATGCGATGGTTGGAGCTGAGACGCTGAATCGCTTTAGAGACGATGAGGAGCGGGTATTTTATGAATACGTGCCAGACTTGGAGACACTAGTAAATGTGCCATTTTTGCCATTATTGACATCTGAAAAGATAAACTGGGATTTGTTTATGCGACGCCAAGCAATTGGTGAGGCTATTGCGTCGACGCCAATAGCAACTAGTGCCACTGCCACTGTTGGCGAGGAAATTGGTGGTAGTGATAGTGAAGAGGACGGTATGGACGACACGGGGAGGCCTTACTTGGAAGCTGGTGATTGTGGGGTGTCTGGCGGTAGTGATAGTGGCACAAATCAGCGTGGTGATGTAACAACCCCAGTGATGGAGCGTAGATTACTTCGTTTGGCGCAATTGGCAGTACCAGCGGCTATGTTTGAAAGCTACAACGCGGTGTTGCAGCTGTTAAGTGAGCTTGTGCACTGCAACACAGCGGCTGAAATTGATTGCTGGTGCGAACGCTTTGTGAAAGAGGCGCTTCAGCCATTGCTTGAGTCGCCAGAACACGTAGTAGGTGGAAAGCTATTTTTTACCAATTGCAGAATTTTGCTTGTGCTTGAACTGTGTTATTATCCTAGTGTTCAGAATTTTCAGAGGCTGCCAGTTATGGCCCGCTGCGCTGCAAATTTGCACCAGTACTTTCCAGATGTTGGTGAGTATTTAATCAGCAAGTTGGAGGGTCAGTGGAAGCGGGAGTACACGTATTATTTGTCTTCAAGGGCAACTGAAAGCTCTTTAAATAATGGATTTGGCACCAGTGCGCTGTATCAGCGAATGGTTTTTGCTTTGCGTTACCTATGTGAATTAATGAAGTTTGGTGTTTTGCCGACGGCACGGATAATGAACATACTATCTGTGGCAAAGGAGGATTTGAAGCATTCTTGTAGCGTTGTTACAATCAGTACCATAATTGAACATGGTGGATTTTTTTTGACTCGTAATCATGGTACAAAGTTGTCATCTGAAAAACTCATGAAAAAAATTAAGACTGCAATGCAGGAGGCTTCACTGACGGAACCACTGATTCAAATGCTCACGGGAGCATACACTTTTTTGCGGCTTCCACCAAAAGCGCAACAATTGTCTGGTGAGACTCACCAGACTGTTGTGAATGAGCGTTCAGCGCTTGAAATGTACGTGCGGCATTTGTTGCACGGTGATTCATTTGTTAAAAATTATAATTTTGTGCTCAAAAAAATATTATGCATGCCATGGAGGGACGCCGCGAGTGGCAGGATGCTTGTGCAGACTCTGAGGAGGGTCCATGAAATGAGCTGGGACGTCGTTCCTCGAGTGGCGGAGCTGTT
This sequence comes from Trypanosoma caninum, assembly GCA_036321205.1. Taxonomy (NCBI): domain Eukaryota; phylum Euglenozoa; class Kinetoplastea; order Trypanosomatida; family Trypanosomatidae; genus Trypanosoma; species Trypanosoma caninum. The sequence goes on along the minus strand of JAWVMR010000042.1, from coordinate 49,853 downwards.
GGCGGACCTTGTTCGTACAGGCTACGATAATGTGGTGCGGCAGATTGTTGATGAGGTTGTGGAGGACCTGCGGCGTGACCTTGAAACAGACACGACATCAAAACAGGGACCTGACAGCGGGGCGCCAAATTGTGCTGTTACTTTTAGGCCTTATGCGGCGTATCGACCACTGCAATGGCGTTTGGTTGACTGCATGTTTCTTAGTCAAATGTGTTGTGTGCGACTGCTGTCATTTCGTACGGTGTGCGAGATGGTTATGATGCAGCTACTATACGTTCCGTACTCAATGCCTCTCCCCACTGACTATAGCCGTCTACGTTGTTCGGTGCTTTTGCTTTCAGAGTGTGTTCCATTTCTTCCGTGGGCGTCTGACGTGCAATTTAAACTTTATAAAAATGCCCGTACACGCATGACGCGAGTGATAGAACGCATTAATAGTTTGCATCAGCTACTACGAAAAGTGATGTCGCTTGTTTTTTTAAAACAACGCACTTTTTTTTTGGAGCCATTACCTTTGGATTTGAGGCAGCGTTTAGAGGATCTGGTGCGGTCTCTTGATAAGCACATGCGTTGCGATAAGGCTTTGCTGGAAATGTGGACAGCGGCAGAGAAGGAACATCAAGATGAGGCGCAATACATCACTAGGCATAGTGTTCAGGGAATGGTGCTTCCGAAGACAGTAGAAGAGGCTCAAGCGTATGCTAAAACGGTTGATGACGAGGTTGTTCTGCCTGCAAACAAGTGGTATGACCACTTTACTGAGGTCATAACAAAATGCTGCCGCAACGATGCGCCGCTTTATCGTATACGGCCTGTATGGGAGCACGGGGGGTTGTTGCCATGTATGAATGCGGGTGGAAATGGTGCTTTGGACGATGTTACAGTATTGACATCTTTGCATTCTTTTCTTGGAGAGGAGGAAGGTGGTGATGCTGCCGAAGAGGACATAGCTGGGCATTGTGGCGATATGGAGAGGGCGCACATTCCCGGGCATTACGCCATTAGCAGCGCTCATAGTAGTGAAGGTGGTCGTGGTGTCTCAAAGAGTTGCGGTAGTTATTCCAGAAGCGATTCCTTAAGTGAAAGTGAGAGTTGTGCAATGTGCGGCGCTGTCTCTGGGTCCTGTTCAGAGTTCACCAGTAATTATAATGAAGAAGAAGAGGATGATGACGCGAACTGGGAGGAGGAAGAAGACGATGGGGAGGAGGATGACGATGGGGAGGAGGATGACGATGGGGAGGAGGATGACGATGGGGAGGAGGACGAAGACGATGAAGAAGAAGAAGAAAAAGAAACTGAGGAGGACTGTAGGTTTGCAGCTGCTGAGGCATTGCGGATGCAGCTGGAGATGGCTGAGCTGGACGCCGAACTTCGTGCTCTTTTGTCAGAAAATCCCCGCGACATTGCCGCGTCTCGTGTGGCTGCCGCGACAGGGAACGCAAGTGCGACCACGGGAGGTTTTGAACGTCTTATTGGGCAGGACCTTGCGATGGGCATCCGTATGCACCGGCGGCAGCAACAGCAGCAGAATGAGGAGGAGAGGCAGCGTCAGTGCCTGTTGTCCAGCCAGGCCGCGAGGGTGGGGACGAAGGTGGGGGAGGGCGAAGGGGAGGGGCCAGGGACGGGGCAGCGGGAGGTGCGCTTCACGCTGCTGCGGCGGCCCGTGCACAGTGCGGCCAACCCGGGGAAAGCGTCCGCAACAACCGCCACAAACTCCACCGCAGCGGCCTCAGTGCCCGCTCCACCGTCTTCTGCGGCCGTGTTGCGCATTCCGCTCAGTGCGGAATTTGCCAAAACTGCCTTGATTTTACAGGAGCAGCACCGACATCAGCAGGAGGAGCTGCGGGAGATTACGCGCCGCATGAATCGCAGACAAGAGGCTGAGAAGTGTGGCGGCGCTGAGAAATCTTCCGAAGCCAAATAAACAACACCAATTTGTTTTTTTCCTATAGTGCTTATATATTTATTCATTTTTGTATTTATAAGCTTGATATTTGAAACATATATGAAAAATGGAAAACGAAATAGATGCTCTGCGTACAAAACTGGTTGCAAAGTTTTTGTAATAATAATAACTAAATAAAAAAAAAAGGGAAGAGTAGAGGAATTTGCAGTAATAATCAAAAATACAAAATTGCAAAAGTGGATGTGATGGAAAAAATTTTTTTTTTTATTGCTTAATGATTAATTTTAAGTATTGTTTTTATTGCTTTAGTGTTTTGCTTATATATATATTATATATATTATATATATATATATATATACATATAGCTGACTTAAAAAAAAAAAAAAGTATATAAATATTAAAATAATTAGTTAAAATACGTTTACATACATTTACGCATAAACATTACGTTTATGAATATGTATGTATGTATGTATGTATATATATATTTTTTATAAAATTTTGTATATATATATATTTTTGTATTCATAAATATTAAAGCAAGGTGAACATATACATTGAAAAAAAAAAAAAAAAAGAGTTTATTAATAAATTTAACATAAAAGAAACGATCTATATTTATATTCTGTTTAAAGAAGCCAAATAATAAGACGATAGAAGGATAATAGGTTTTGTAACATTTGAGTGGAGTGAAAAGAGTAGAGGTGCAGTAGAGTTGTAGAAAAAAGAACATGAATGCTGAAGACAATGCAGTAAAAACTGCTGGAACAGAATTATTAAATATGAAAAATGACGATGAACATCTCAACGTTGTAGAAAATGGCGACGGAACTGCAGTTAGCGTCATTGTACGCGTCAGACCTCTTTCAACTGTTGAGCACGCTAATCCGTCGGTAACGAACATTGTTCAGTGCCTTAAGGACGGTGTTATTATTCATTATGTCCCACCATACCCCTCGTCACGTTTTTTTGGTGTTCGCCACTTGCGGCCGCGACCACAGCACTTTAAGGTAGACAAGGTCTTTCAACCTTACAGCACACAAATTGAGGTCTACGCTGAATGTCGTGAGATTGTGACTGGGGTATTTGAGGGCATTAACGGTTCTATTCTTGCATACGGGGCGACAGGTACGGGCAAAACACACACTATGTTTGGTGGCAGTATGAGTCCGGCTGGTGTAATTTACCAGGCAATGCAAGATATTCTCGAAAAAAAGGAGCAACTAGAATCTGAAGGGAGGAATGTCGTGACAGTTCTATGCACTTTTCTTGAGGTTTACAATGATGAGGTCTTTGACCTTTTAGCGACGTCAAACTCGTGTGGGAAACGTGGTCCTTTGAAAGTTCAAGAATTTGGCAGTGACGATTATTCAATTGGCATCAGAAATAAGGTAAATGCTGACAGTTTGGTTGTGAAGGGTCTAACAGCGGTAGCGCCAAAGAATGCGAAAGACTTTACCAAGCTTATTGAGCTCGGTCAAAAAAACCGTTTTGTTGCGTCTACTCATGCCAACGCCGAGTCAAGTCGCTCACATTCAATTCTTACAGTAGAAGTGGAGGTTAAGAGTATAGTTAACAGGTCGGTTAGCGGTACTATTGGGCGCATTCGTTTTTGTGATTTAGCGGGTTCGGAGCGTGCGGCTGGCACGAGAAATAGCGGTATACGCTTGCAGGAAGGTGGAAGCATTAATCGTTCTCTTCTTGCGCTTGGTGGTGTTGTGCAGGCACTGAAGCAGCGCAGGAAGAACACAAAAAATTTAAATTATATTCCATATCGCGGCTCAAAGTTGACGCGATTGTTACGAGATTGTCTTACTGTAAACTGTCGTACACTGTTGCTTTTTTGCATTAGCCCTAGTTCTATGAATTATGAAGAGACGATTAATACCATGCTTTTTGCGATGCAGGCAAAGGAAATTCGATTTTGGACTAAACGCCATGATTTTTCTATTGATTTTAAAAAGGTTGAAAAAAGCCAGGAGGCACTAATTAATGAACTTTGTTTGGAACTGGCTCAGACGCGTGATGAGCTTCTGCGTCTAAAGGGATGCAGTAGTCTTAGTTGTGATGTCAGCAGGTCTCAAGTTTCTTTTCAAAACTCACAGCCAGTTGGGTCATCTGCTGTGTCGTTATCGACAGGCTCGACGCGCAACAAAAGCGACGCAACAAGTGCATTGTGTGGCGTAACTCCAACCACATTTGGTGATGGACAAGGTGAATTATTTGAGGGGTTATTTGATAGTTCTCTGGAACCTAATTGTAGTGCTCTCCCACAAGTGCTAAGCGTAACAGGAGATTTAGAGGCGTATGCTATGATAAAAAATAAACTAACGACTCTTTCTGTGAACAAGGAGAGACTTTATCGAGAGATGCAAGAGGCACAAAAATCTAGAAGCGAACTAGATATTAGACTGCGACAGCATAAGTGGAAGCTTGCGCGTTTTTTCTCGACTAGACGAACTTCTTTGCCTTTTGACGCCCGTGCAGGAAGAGCAGCATCTGTGGGTGTTGCTGGTTTGCAACGTGCCATTAAAGATATGGAGGCGGAGTCTGTAGCACAAGGGGGTGAAATGAAGCGACTGCTGATTAAAATGAACGCAACAGATCACAACATTGCAAAAATTTGTCAAAATTTACAGCGGAAAAAGCAGCAACCATTTATTGAGCTTCTTCTGGAAAATGTGAAACTGCGACAAAGCAGCACAGAGGCGGAGTGCCTTGCCGCACAATACCACCAGGAGTGTCGTTGCTTTAAGAATCGTGAGGAGGAGTATGTGCAAGCGCTAGGTATGTGTACTTCTGCTATAAAAAGTCTTCTCCCATTGGCACCCAACTTCTCAGTTAGCAAAAAAGAGGCTCAACTTGCACTAGCTCTTGCTAGAATTCCCTCTTTATCTACAGGTGATATGATGTTAGCCTTTGATCGCTCAATGAATAATGACAGCCAAAAATCTGGGCAAACCTGCGAGTTTTGCCGGTTTGTTGCTTCTGCGGAGGGCAAAAAAGGGGCTCCAGAGTACCAGGCAAAAGAGCCTAAAAGTGGTAGCAAGCATAGTGATTTTTTGAATAATGTTACTGATAATGCCAACGTTAGTGGGAGTGGCAGTAGTAACGGGAATGTGGCACGGCCAGCGCAACAGCATCGATTATTGCCGCGGAGAAACATGGCGTCTGGGGCTGGCAAAGTGCACGACAGATCGTTTTGTAAAACAAAAAGCGCAATAGTGCTTGGAGCAAACGCGACACATTTGGAAAAAATGAGTTTAGCTGACCCAATTGTCCAAAAAAGACCCCAAAAGCGATTGATACGAGCATCAGCAACGGAAAAAACAGTAGTCACTAATAAGCAGTTGTCCAGCTCCAATGGGGTGACATCAGGGCTTTTGGTGGGACCAAAGAAAAGACTGAGACCGACAGTTTCTGCATCGTCTTCGCAGTCTTGCAATGGTGTCGGGGCTGCGCGGGTGAAAACCGTTTCTGCGAAAAATATGAGGACCGCTGCAGTAGCGTCAGTGGGCGCGTCTGGCTCCATTCAGGTGGAAAACGTGCCGCCGCAACGACGCAGATCTTGCAGCAGGGGCGCGAAGCCTGCAGCGCGTGGCAAAAATCATGAATGTTTGATGCGGTTGCGACGGACACAAACAGTTAGTGTTGTTTGTAGTGGTGGAAAAGACTAGGCGACAGTCGCACACCTTTTATTAAAACTTAAGATTATTGGGCAACTGCGGGCGCTCGTCCGTATTTGTCTATCTATGTATGTGTGTGTGCGTGTATTGGTATAAAATATGGAAAAAAAAAAAAAGGACGCGACAGAAAACGTAAACATATATGCATCGTATTAATATTTAATTGTATATATATGTATGTATATATATATATACATATATATATATATATATATATGCATACTTGCCAGAGGAAATGATTGCTTAAACAGATCTTAAGAAAGAAAGAGTAAGAATTTGTATTCTGTAAATTGCTCACAGAGACCTTGTAGCCGCATTAAGGTGAAATACACCTGTTGGTGTTTTAAGTATTAATGAATCTTATAAACGAAAGTTGCTTTGTCAGTAGTGACGCAGTTTTTTTTTTTATTATTTGGGGGTGCGGGGGGGCGTTTAAGTGTAAAAATGCACTGATGTTAATAAAGAGGGGAAAACAAGGGAAAAAAGAACGGTGAAAAAATGGTAGGTGTGATAACAAAACAAAACAGAAAAAAAAAAAAAAAAAAAAAACTGCGGCTAAGATAAATTTTGACCTTTTACGTACTTGTTTTTTAACGAAGCAATGCCATTAACAAAAGAAAACTAACACCTTTATTTATTTTTAAATTTAATTTAATTTACTTTTCTTATTTAGCTTATGTTTTTATTTGACGAAGGGGGTGTTTCTTATTATTGTTTTTGAGCGTGTTGCATATGAGTGGTTGTCGAATATAGATAGAAGGGCTTTTACATTATCTTTTTTTTAGCTAGCGTTTCTTTTTATCTTTTTATTTCCGTTTTTTTTTTTTTTTTTAAATTGTTGTTGTAATCATTTATTGGTTTTGTGCATGCGTGTATCTTTGTTTTACGTTTGAATTTTGTATTTTTTTTTTTTTTTTAAATGCGCTTAGTGTAATATAAATAAAGTTAAGAAAAAATTGTATTTAAACTGTTTTTGTGTGTAGCTGTGTGTAAAAAGAATTAGCTTTTTATTCTTATTATATGTTTGTTGTTAGCTGCTGAGTTGTTGTAACTTGCTAATAAAACATTTAAATGTTTTTTTTTTTTTTATTATTTTTTTCTTATTTCTTAGTTTTTTTTTTTATTATTATTATTATTATTTGCAAAGTTGGATATATCATCTAATTTGTGCAACTAGCATTGAAACACACAGATAACATTTTTTTGTTTGTGCTGGTTTTTGTATTATTTTGTATAAACTAATTTTTTTTTTTTTTTTTTTTTTTTTTTTTTTAGATTTGGTGGAGTGGCGTTGTTTTGAAAGCAGTCTAGGCAATTGTACGCTGAAATGCTATTTGATGGAATTAAATTTGGCGCTGAAAGAAGATTATATATATAGGTTTACATTTATTTTTGAAAAAAAATATATACTTATCTATATATTTAAATATTGATATATAGATATGTGCGTATTTGTGTGTTGCATTTTTTTATTTTTATTTTAAATAAAATAAAGTAAATAAATAACTATATATATATATTCTGACAATGCTTGGTGTAGCAATGGAAACAGCTATTTGCGCAAGCGGGTGTGGGGGAAGGTTAAGAGTCACATGTTACCAATTTTGTTTAGTATTATTATTAGTATTATTATTTTATTGTATTTTTATTTTTTTAATTGGTGGTTGATTTATTTTATTGTGTTTTGCACGCGCCCATACATACATAGTTAAGTAGTGTAGTGTTACTAGAAAATAGTTATGTCTTTTAGCACAATAGGGGGCATCGAACACGTCGCCAATAACCTGGATGCCAAAATTGTTGTGTATCAAACGCCTTTTTCCATTACAGGACCTGTGGTGAAACACAAAGGGCACATTTATCGTTTGGCAATAAAGCACGACTTTTTGGCTTTTCGTAATTATGCAGATTCGCTTGACGGATTTAAGTTGCAGTACAACCGTAAAAACGAGATAATTGTATGGAACAAAAAGGTGTCAGGGGAAACCATGCGTATGGTAAAAGTATTTGGTGTTTTTCCCGGTGTTGCTCCAGAGACACTTTACGACACGTTACATGACCCCTTGTTTCGCGAGGTGTGGGACACACACCGCATTGATTCATTCCGCATTGTAAAGCTCAATGAGAACAATGATATTGGATACTACGCGGTGAAGAGCACGCTGCATGGGGTGTCCAGCCGCGACTTTGTTAACCAGCGTGCGTGGCTCAATGCTGGGAATGATGAATATGTTATTTTTAATACATCCGTCCCGCACAGGGATGTGCCAAAAGGTTATCTTAAGGCCAAGGGGATCACTGAGGATAACGTGGTGCGGGCTGTTTCGAAGATTGCGGGGTATTTGGTGCGCCCGTGGACTGATGGGCGGGGAGTGCGCGGCGCGTGTTTGACGTACATTGCGCAGTGCGACCTGGCTGGATGGATTCCTGCGTCGATAACAAATTACTTTAGCACAAAGTTGGTTCCCAGGACGTTTAAAGTGTTTGCGCAGGCTGTGGCTCAGTTTCCGCTGTGGCTTGCTGAGAGGTCTGACCACGAGAGGGACTGGGTGGCGGACCCGGACTCATACGGGATACCAGTCCATCACATGACAATTGAGTACGTTAAGGAAAAGTGGGAAGGGAATATTGATTGAGAATTGTTACATATATGTATATATGTTAGATTTAACCCCTGTTAACCACATGTTAACATATATGTTTAGACATTTATGTGCTTTTTTTTTTTTTTTTTATAATTATTGTTGTATTATTGCTATATATATAATTTATTTATTTATCTATCTGTAAGTAAGATAACGAATGAACAAGAGAGAAATGCTTACGGAAATTTTGAAATGACACTTAAAAAAAGATTTTTTTTTTTTTATTTAAAAAAAAACGCACTCACAACAACAACATCAACAAAAAAAAAAAAAACATATATTAGGAATAAAATATTTACTTGTAATTTTCATGCTTTTTTATGCCTTTTGTGTGCCTTTTTTACTTTTTTTTTTTTTTTTTTTTTTTTTTTTTTTTTTTTTTTATTTTTTTTTTTTTTTTTTTTTTTTTTT
>JAWVMR010000042.1:0-41162 GCA_036321205.1 Trypanosoma caninum | reverse complement strand
TTTTTTTTTTTTTTTTTTTTTTTTTTTTTTTTTTTTTTTTCGTTGTGTTTTTTTGTTTTTAAATTAATTTTTTTTTTTTAGCATTTAAAAAAAAAAAATAACAAATAGGGAAAAACATTTGTTTTGCCTTTTTTTTTTTTTTTTTTTTTGCTTGTAACAATTTGGTTTCATGATTTTTATCAACATTACACATAACATACACTTATACGCCTAGTTATTTATTTGGAATTCTTTGTTTGTTGAAATAGTTTCAATGTCGCATTCTGTGTATAACTTTTGTAGTTTATTATTATTAATATATCTATATATCATTTTTTTGGTTGAGTTTAGGGTAAAATTGTCAGAGAGTAGTGTTTTCATGTTGTTAATTTTGGGGGTGACATTAAAAGAGGCGCATGCTTCTATTCTATATTATTATTATTGCTTGTAGATGATACTGCACATTTTACGCATATTTGTTCGTTTCTGGTATTATTATTATTATTAATTTATTAATTACCTTATTTTATTGTTTGTTTGTTTGCCGCTTTGTTTATATATGCGCACATGCGTGCATATTTTATAGCTATATACATATATAGTTGGTGTTTAAGTGACAGCAAGACTTAGTAGCACTGAGAAAGCTGCTGTGGGTAACTAAGGGCATTTCTGTGGGGAACGAGGAGAATAGTGATAATAATAACGAAAGAGTTGAGCTGAAGTGAAGTGTATAGTAAATTACAAGCAAATATAACTGCGTGGGCGTGCAATTGGTTTATTTATTTATTTATTTATTTTTTGTTGTTGTTTTTTTGTTTTTTTCTTCTTGCATTAATGCCAAAGACGAGGAGCGTTTATAACGTGGCGTGTGGCATTGGTTTTACGCCCGCAAAAAGGCTGGGGAACGAGGGGAGGAAATATGGCTCTGTGGCGGCGCGTGTTGGCATGACGAAGAAGAACCAGGTGGGGTGCCAAAGCAGCGACGGCGTTCTCGCAACGGGAGTGATGTGTCCCATCCGTAGTGGTCCCGCCGCGCCCGACACGCTGGGGTGTCTTTTGGACCTGCACTTTGCCTCGTCTTCGGAGCGTGCCAGAGACTTTGCGTGTGTGGTTGATCCTTACGCGGCGACAGCGAAGCGACTGGAAAAGGAGCACAACCAGCGATTTTACACGGCGCTACGCAAAATGCAGCAGGTCTGTCCTGACGCGTGGTTACGTCCGCGGCCGGCGGTTTACCGCGATGTCTATATGCCCGAGTTGCTTGCGCACGACAGGGATCTTGCTTTTTCTCGTGTGGCCAGGGAGGTGCGGGATGGTGGGGTCGTGCAGCTTTCTTTAAGAAATGACCTGCCATAGTATATTCTTGGGTTGTGTTGGAAAAAAATAAACACGGAACTTTAATTTTTATCATTGGCTCCAGCGTAAAACTATTACGACATTATATATACATATATATATATATATATATATTGATGCATATTTTTCTAATTAATTAATTTTTTTTTTTTGTATATATATCTTTATTTACTTGCTTTATTGTTGACGTTTGTGAGAGCAGTTTTTGTTTTCTGTCTGCCCTTCAGTCTCCACAAGGAGATAAATGAGTGTTGGTATGACAGCGAAGTGATTATCTGGTTTTGCGATTGAACAAGCTAGGATAGTTGTTGCCTAAGTTATATATATATATATATGTTTGTTTGTTTGTTCTTGTTGTGTTAACTCTTTTATCATTATTTATTGTGTAGCAGGCGCAGTGTGTGTCTACCGTATACAGGTAATAGGATATCTATCTATCTATCTATCTCTATATATTATATATTATTTTTGTAGCTGTGCCGAACCTGTGAGAGTAAAAAGTCACCAGCAAACACAAAAAAAAAAAAAAAAAAAAAAAAAACGGTGGTGCGGTGTAAAAAGGTAAACTGACTGAGCAAGTTGTTTCAGTGTTGCGAAATGTTTGTTTCACTAACACAGAAGTCGAAAATAGCCGGTGACAATGGCATCTACTCCGCTATTGAGGCTGCTCGTTTGGCGCGTGCTTTACGTGGTGCAACTATTCGCCCGCATGTTAGGGGGAATCAATTGATTAACCCAAATAGCATTGCATTTGCTTCCCCACCGAAGAAGTGGGAGGTGTTATCTCTTGGCGAGCGCGCCTTTATGGAGGTACTTGCTGCGACTAGCGATGAAGATAACACCTTATTAAATTATCGTCAGCAAACAGCCGTTGCCGTTGTTGATGACGCGGCAATGGACGAAATCCGTCCGCTTGGGCCCTACATTCACTGCATTCAGCCGCACCCAATAATGAACTTTGATGATGTAAGACGACTTTCACAACTTATGGCAATGCATGACGTTAATGTTACTTTCCTTGATTTTAGCAACGGATCTATCATGCCACACGAGCACACAGAAGCATTACCCGCAACTGTGATGGCAAAAATAGAGGAGCTCCGAGTGCGTTTTCCGTTGCCAGTGCGACAGCCCAAAAAGTCTATTAACAGCACTGAGGAGGAAGAGGAACAGGAGGAGGAAGAAGAGGACGCGACACACTTTGCTACCAACGAGGAACTGAGATTGTGGTGCCAAAACCAGCAACTGGAATATACCGACTACGACCAAGCTATCCGTCTCCATGCAACATACGAGTTGGATGCATTCCGTAACATTTGTAACTTGCTTATGAAGGACACCAAAGTCCGTGTTTTGTTTCTGTGCAACAACCGACTGGGGGCACTGAACTCGGAAGAGCGTCTTTCCCTGGCACCGTTGAGGCTTCTTGCCAGGCTTATTGACGTCAATGAGACAATAAAATTGCTTGATTTGAGTGGTAACGAGCTGGGGCCACACGGTTTTGGTATTGTTGGCAAAGCGCTTACAAAGAACATTGCCATTGTTGCTCTGGATCTGTCTAGCAATCGGCTGGACATGCCAATCCCAGAGCTGGACGAAGATCCAGAGTACCATGGTGAGGATCCGGTGTTTGGTGATTCATATAATGGTTTGGAGGCAATTAGTGAGGTGCTCAAGAAAAACAAGTTTATACGCTGCCTGCGCTTGTGTAATAATCAAATTCACAGTGGGGCTGAGGGTGAGGACCCACCTGTGACGGATTTTGCAGAAATGGACCCTGAGAATGACGCTTTTACGCCGGATTTGGACAGCTGGAAGGATCTGCCGCTGTGGCAACTTGTTAGTCCTTTGCGCGAGTACCACAAGTTGCGGGTGCTTGATCTATCGGGCAATGCATTGGGTGCGGAGGGCGCCCGTATGCTTGCCACGGCACTTGCAGAGAATCGCTCTGTTGAGGTGTTAGACATCACAGATAATAATATTGGCTTTCGCGGATTACATTACATTGCAAAGCTTTTGTTGCCATCGGAACATAGTGTCCTCCACACACTTATTTTACGGAGAAACAATATTGCGGGTAAAAAGGGAAGTAAGAGACAGCAAAAGATGGCGTTGGCTGCTATGGAAGCAGTGGCAGCGGCGCTAGTTGATAATAATAAGCTGCGTCGCTTGTCGCTTGCTTGCAATTATCTTGGACCTTCTTTGTGCTCTGCCATGTTGCAGACAATTGCTATGGCCTTTTCTTTGGAGGAAATAGACCTTGAGAGCAACGATGCATGTGGTGTTGTGTCTGCACCGCATGATGTGACTGTGCTACGTCACATTGCTTCAGCGTTGTACGGGACAGCGCTTTCAGGACGTCGTCCTTCACTTGCAGTACTGCGGTTGGGCGAAAACAATATTAGGGCTGAAGGTTTGCGAGTTTTGTTTCCATTTTCTTCCATGCCTCCTACTTCTCTTCGTGAGGTGGATCTTAGCCGTAATAATATCCACAACGGCCTTGAAAATGTGAATTATTTTATGGTAAATTCGCCTGTTCTGAATCGTCTTGATTTGTCACACAACAACATTACTCTGGCTTCTGCGCTGAATGAAGGCATTGCTGCAAATGTCCATTTGCTGGAGCTAAACCTTTCTCATAACAAAATTGGCTCTTTGAAGCAGCAGTATTGTAGAGACCCGAAGGCGCAGATAAAAGGGGTGGAAAATTTTTTAAATGTAATTGTTACGCATCCATCGCTACAGCGCCTAAATCTGAGCTACAATGAGTTTAATGCCGTACATGGTCCCCTTCTTGCGAAACTTTGCGTCGCAAACAATGCAACTAATTGCCTGAAATTTCTAGACTTAAGTGGGAACCCTGAAATTACGGAAGAGGATGTTGATCAGATGGTACAGAATGTGGCTACCAAGCCTGGAATGGAGGCCTTTTACATCTCAACCCCGTACCCGCTATCTGCGGGAAAAACGGGTAGTTTGCAGCCTGTTGGTCAAGACGCCGTGACATCTGTGCTGCCCTCGCATGACCAGCAGCGCTCTCTTCTGAAACTTGTGCATGACGCTGTGTGGCAAAACCCTTCAATACTTGATATCAACTGCGACTTGCAAAGGGGTGTTTTGCAGGAGGAGGACTCTGACACAACGGAGGGTCACTTTGTGGGTGAAATTAGACAGCGTTTGCTGTTAAATGCTCTTTTAGCTACAGAAAAGGGGTAGTGCGTGAACAACCGCATATGTACAATATATATATACAGTTTATGTTATGTATGTTTGTTATGCCTACATTAGGGCGAAAGGATATCTTAAATACCCTATCCCACTCTCAAAGATATATATATATATATATATATATAAGGGGGAGGGAGAGGGAATGGGGTTTTTGATATTACTGTATGTTAACTAGCCTGGGACAGTCTTTTTTTTATTGAGTTTTAAGTTAAATGCCTAGACAAATCAATGTAAAAACGACATAACTATTATACATATATATATCTTTGTGTTTGTGTCTGTGTCTGTGTGTGTGTGGCAACGGATTATTTGGTAAAATGTATATGCATATATGAAAGAAATACTAGAAATCAATAAACATGTCAAAAAAGACAATGACTCTCATCACCACTTTTGCCAACCTGACTAAAAAAAAAAACTTTTTTAAAAGCTGAAAAAAAATGCTTTTATTTCATTTTATTTTATTTTATTTTTTTTTTTTTTAGAGTGTGTAGTGGTTGTTAGAGATATTGTTTTATTATTATTATTATTGTTATTTCAATGAAAAAACAAACAACTCCTTAAAAAAACAAAAATGTTTGATTCTATGTTTAGAGTAGGTTTGAACCAATTAATGTGCAGGCAAAGCGTATTTGTATTAAAAACAATGTTGATACATTAATTTTTATGGTTGGTAATATATATATATTTATATTTTTTTTGGTGTGTGTGTGTGTGTGTTGGAGCAAAAAAAAAAAAAAAAGGGTTGGTTAGTCTGGAAAAAAGTTTTTTGTAGATATGAGGATTGAGCATTGTTCTTTTTGCGGAGCACCAATTTACCCGGGGCACGGTCAGATGTTTGTGCGCAATGACTGCAAAATATTTCGTTTTTGTGCTTCAAAGTGTCGCAAAAACTTTGGTATGAAGCGTAACCCAATGAAACTCAAGTGGACGAAGACGTTTCGGAAGGCCAACGGCAAAGAGCTGGCGGTGGATAGCACAATGAACTTTGAGCAGCGTCGCCACGTCCCGGTGAAGTACAACCGCGAGCTGCTGCACGACACACTCAAGGCCATGAAGCGCATGGAGAAGATAAAACAGCGGCGCCAGGAGGCCTTGTGGAGCCGCCGCATGGAGAGAGCGCGCCTGCAGGAGAAGCGCGACGTTGCCGCGGCGCTGAAGCACAACATTGACTGGATTGAGGACAAGGATGTTAAGCACACGGCGCGCGATGATTTGGTGGCGGTGCAGCAGGAGACTGAGGCGAAGCGGCAGCAGCGGCGCGAGGCCGCCAGGAAGCGGGCGCAGAAACGTCGCGAGTTGGAGCGGGCTGCGGGGGAGTTTTCTTCTGTAAAGAGGTGGTAGTAAGCAAGAAATTAAAACTACAAACACATATGCAGAACAACAAAATTAAAGAAGAAAAGAAGACCAAAAAAAAAAAAAAAAGTTTTAGTAGACTTAACAAAGTTGAAAAATTATAATTATGAAGCTATGGAACACTTTATGGGTAAATTGTTTATCTGGCTATATATATATATATATATATATATAGTATAATGAGTACCGTGAATTGATGAGGTGGTTGTTAACGAAACGAGTAAGAGAAGGAGAAATAACATGTTTGTTCATACACACAAATTGCTTTTTTGCCTTTTGTTTATGTGTTTTCCATTGCTGTGCTTTATTATTTAATGTTATTATTGTTGTTATTATTATTTTTATTTATTATTTTGCCGTTAATGCTTTGCAAATATTAATTTTATCATATATATATATATATATATATATATTTATATATTGTGTGTGTGTGTGTGTGTGTTTGTTGCCAATTTAATGCCTTATAGCTAACTACACAACATATATATATATATATGTGAAGAGCATTCTGCTCTGTTAAGTAAAGGAATAAAAAAAGGAAGGAAGAGAACAATATATTTTTATCATTATATATATTTTGCTTTTTTTTTTCTTTGTACTGCCACTGCTTCACCGAAACTTTTTTGTAATTACATTGTGGGTGCCGGGAAGAGTTTGGCGAATGGTCGTAACTCGTTCTCAATCGAGACTCCTTCTTAACTCTTCTCAAGATGTTTACTGTGACAGCAATAGCGCCAACACACCTGTGAAAGTTAATGGTGGGCCCGGGAATTCGCTTGAGGAGCGACTGGGCCGCGGCTGCCGCGTTTCACGAGAGCCGCCTGCGTCATATGATTCACTTTACGTTACCACAGCACTTTTACAGGGCGGGCGCAAGCGGTTACCCGAGCGGGAAATACAAATTAACTCCCGTTACCCTGAACGCGATGCTGCTAGGCGTGCTGTGCTTCGGATGAGCTCTACTATAAATTCACTAGACGACTCTGCGATGTTGTCAAACCCGCGGGACACGAGTGGTGATGATAATGTTAATAATGCGGAGAAGAGCAGCGCAGGCTATGATAGTGACTGTGGGGTCATTGTTTCGCAATCACGTGGCAAAAAGCATAACGGCAATATGCCCAAAAAAATACACTACAAACGTTATCGTGAGGCTTCAATCGACTCTTCTATTACTGAAGAGTCACTGCGGGAGGAATCACATAGGAATGACAAGCTGGAAGGGGAAATGTTGTTTGATGAGCGCACTTCTTCTTCCTCTTTGTCGGCTGAGTGCATGAGTGAGGAGGAGGCTCTCCGCATTTCCAAGAATGCCAAGGAAAGCACTGTTAAGAATCTTTCAATTAATCACTACCTACAAGAATCAATTCAAGACGCTGTTGTTGATAATCATAGCAAGACGAAGAAGGATAAACGAAAAGACAAAAGCAATACTCGACAGACAGATAATTTATTTCTTGGTTTTGACGAAGTGCATGATGGCACGGCAGACTGTGATTTTCCCGGAAAAAGTGAGAATTTGCTGGCTCTTGGTGACATAACCCCACTGAATATTGACACTTCTGTTTCTTTTGAACAAGTTGGTGGTCTCCCTGGGCACGTTGTCATGTTACGCGAGATGGTGCTTTTTCCACTTTTATATCCGGAGCTGCTCCGGTCGATAAACTTGACACCACCTCGAGGTGTGTTGTTTGTTGGTCCCCCGGGGACTGGAAAGACGCTTATGGCACGTGCACTGGCTAATGAGGCGGCAAGTTGTGCACAACGAAAAATTGCATTTTTTATGCGCAAAGGCGCTGATATTCTTTCCAAGTGGGTTGGTGAGAGCGAGCGACAGCTTAGTCTTTTATTTCAGGAAGCGAGACGCCGACAACCGAGTATCATTTTTTTTGACGAGATAGACGGACTTGTACCTGTGCGCCACGCCAAAACCGAACAATCTCAGGCAGCTCTTGTTTCGACACTTCTTGCTCTCATTGACGGCCTGGACGACAGGGGCCAGGTCATTGTTATTGGCGCCACAAATAGGCCAGACACTATTGATCCAGCACTGCGCCGACCAGGCAGGCTAGACCGCGAGTTGTACTTTCCCATCCCAGACGCTGCCGCACGCCGGCATATTCTTTCCATTGTGATGCGGCCCATGTTGCCGGAAGCCCACCCTGATAGAAACATGATTTTGGAGGAGCTTGTCACTCGCTGCGAGGGGTGGTCTGGGGCGGAAATACACGCCCTGTGTAGAGAGGCTGGGCTGAACCGACTGCGAACATTTTTGCCCCAGCTCTATACCACAAGCAAAAAATTACAGGTTCCCACGAAGGCTCTGACAGTGCAAAAAGAGGATTTTTTAATAGCCGCCCACCGCATAAAATCCTCCGTGCGTCGTGGTGTTGTTTCGACAATAAATAGCCTTGAGGAGCACTTTGAGCATTTGCTTTACAGCATTCGCAGTGAGCTAATTTCGTACGTTGCAAAAGTATGGCCAAGCGCGGCGGCAGCTATAGCAAGTGAGCTGAGGGACTGTGGTGATATTGACAATGCAGTGCGTGAGCTGTGCAGTTTTTCCGTTCCACGCACAGCGCAACCTATGTTGTTATTTTTAGCTCCTTTTTCTTCAGAAAATTCATATGGTAATGATGCCTCTCAATTTCTTTTGGAAAGAGTTGCTGTAGCTCTTACCAAATCTCTTCCGTCACTTAGAAGCTACACCTTGCATCTTCCTAACCTTGCAGTGGACCGAGAAAGTCTGCCGGCGATGATGGCGGGTACTATGAACAACAACGTAGGGTTTGAAGGAAACGCAAGCCTTGCAGATGATTACAATAATCCACATAACAGCTGTTTTTTTTCTGGTCACATTTACTCGAGCATCATGGCTTTTCAGCGTTTGCCTGGTCCTTTTTTGGTTATTCTGCAGGGGTTGGATGTTTGGCTTGCTGAGTATGGTCTTCCCCTCGGAAGCAATAATAATGACAGTTGTGATAATGGGGTGACTGAAGCTGATGAGGACATTATAAAACGTCAGAAGCACATGGAATCTTTGTGTTACTATCTTAATTTTTTTCGTGACTCTGATGTTCTGGTTATCGTGCCTACTCTTCATGTGGATGTTTGTTTTCGTTTTTTTGGAGGAGGGCGCCTGAACACTCAGCTGCGCAGATCCGTTTTTAAGGTTTTATGTACACCCACAGAAGACGACTTGCGTCGCTTTCTCAGCTACATGTTTCGTATGGTTGAACTAGCTTTATTGCATCATGTGCCAGTTGTCTGGGAGGAGCTGCCAGAAAGTCCGCTGTCTCCTCTTCCGCTCTCTCTTGAGGAGGTCAGCGCGGCTCGCCGTGCAATGTTGGAGTTGTGGCGACGCGTGGAGTATCGTCGGCGGCAGCTACGCCATGCGCTGACCAAATGGGTAAGCCAGTTCATTAATTCCCGCAAGTTTTCTTTATTTTTTAGTGCTGATCTTGACTTTACGCCGAGTCACAGCCTTTACGAAGAGTGGCGGAGCCATACACAAGGGCGTCGAATTGGTCTCTGTGACGTGTTGAATAAGCTTGAGAACGAAGAGTACACTTGTCTCTCACAATATCATGACGACATTGACATGCTTGTGCGTAATATTCGCAGTTTTTTTCGAACCCGCTCTATAGCCGATCAAAAATACAGAAGCCGCGCTCTGGAGTTGAAGGAAGCAACCGTGTTGAACCTTTACAAGTTCAACCGCAAGGTGGTGCTTTTTTGCGAGCGTTATAAGCATCTAGCAGAGCCTGATGCGTCTCCATCGTCTTCTTTACAGGAGGGTGCCGAGAATAGAAAAGGGAAGCCATTGTCAGTTGTTAGCAAGCAGAAGACTGGTGATGCAAACTGGAAAAGAAAACCTGCACGTCGTTACTACCACACTCGACGTCGTCGACGACGCCGACGACGTCTTGATTCTTCTGTTAGTGGCGGCACAGCGAATGATATTTTGAATACAGTTAAGGCGAGTCAATCAGATGATATAAGAAATAGCAGTGGGTTCGATAAACTAAAAAAGGGAAATATTGATGAAGTTACGGTTGTTAGTGCCAATGGTTCCATTGATAAACATATGAATGATGGAGGCAATGGCGTTCTTGCAACTGAAAGTGACGTAAATGGATTTTTGTTGCACATTGATGCTACCAAAATGGATGCTCTTATTTTGTCGTTGCGTGGGCTGTCGTTTCTTCATTTACATCACATCTTTCAAGCGGCAATGTCATTGTTAGATGAAAGACTTAAGGAACAGCGCAAGCAGCAGCAATGCGTTTCTGTCACGCATTCTCCAGGGGCAGCTGTTGACGAAGTTGCTTCTTTCTTTTATTTGATGATGATGAAAGCTTTACAGACATGCGGGGTGAATAAGGAGGTGCACATGTGGAGGTGATGGAGGGCGAAGATAGTTGCAGACTGATGAGAAGAAAGAGGAAGAAAAAAATGGGGTTTAACAGAAATGTTTTATGACTTGCATTGGTCATGTAGTTTAATGTGTATGGCGGAAAAGCGCTTAAGTAAAAGAGCTTAATAATAATAATAATAATAATGATAATAATAATATTATTATTATTATTATTATTTTTTTTGTTGTTGTTGTTGTTTGGCTTTAGCTGACGTAAATAATTTGATTAATCTTCTTAAAAGGATTTTATCTGTTTGTACTAACGGTAAGAGCAAGTACGGAAAGCACAAGCAGACAGATACAGGAATAATAATATATAGCTTATAAATAAAAAATACATATATATATATATATGTCATCTCTTTCAGAAGAGCTTTTAAAGCTTTCTGAAATGTTTGCTAGTGGCATATTGTCAGAGGAGGAGTTCAAATCAGCGAAGGAAGTCACAATCAAACGCTTCACGGCACAGTCACCGCTGCAGTCATTAACAACAACAGCAACGAACTCTTGCGGCGCGGGGATGGGTGTTTGTGGGGAATTGGCCGAGAGTGAGGCTGAAGCTTCTTTTTCTCGAGTTGACATTAGTGGTTTTGCTGACGACATTGGTGGACAACCACAACGAGAAAAAGCATATGGTATTCTTGAAACAATTTTGCGCAACGTTTACGAGTTTCCTGCGGAGCAAAAGTACAGACGTCTACGTCCTAGCAACTCGCTGTTGCAATCGCAGCTTTTTTCTGTTCCTGGTGTTATGGAGTTTTTGAAATCTGTAGGTTTTGCGCTAGTTGAAAAGGGTGGCGGAGAGGATGCGTGGCTTCAGCTCTGCGAAGACAGCGAGAGATCTTTGATTTATGAAGCCTTGGAGGCTGTTCACCACCTGCGGTGTCGCGACCGGGACGCTTGCAGTCGTGCCCGAGATTACGTGCGACTGCGTCGTAACTTTGCGTTGGAGGTGCGTCGTGAACGGTGCGAGAAGGCAAAGGCTGTGGGCGAGCTGTGCTCTTACATTGTGCAAGAGTTCTGCCAGGACGACGCCGGCGATTGTCTTTATTCTTCTCTTTCCAGCCTTGAGAGGCTGCGCACCATCTTGACAAACGTGCTGCGGTTCCCCGCCGAGGCAAAGTACCGCAGGCTGCGGCTGACTAATCGCGCGGTGCATGCGGCGGTGCTGCGGCAGCGCGGGGGACTGGAGTTGATGCTCGAGTGCGCGGGGGGCGAAGTTGTGGAGGAGCCGCTGGGCGGCGACGCGTTTCTGCTGCTGCGTGAGGGTGTGGCGACGGAGGACAAACTGCGGTGTGCGGTGGATGTTTTAGAGGAGGCGCAGTCAGCCGTGCAAATTGCACGCGAAAATATGAACCGCGAGGCGCATGAAAAGGCCCGCGAGGCGGTGCGCATTGAGGTGCGTCGGGCGCGGGAGGAGATGCGGCATGTTTCTTCGCAGCCTGGTGTAGTAGAACAGGAGAGCGAAAATTCCTATGTTGGGGGGCAGCGACGCCGGATTCCCGTGGCCAAGGCGGTGCAGATTCTTTTGGGCAAGAAGGGCTGCGAAGAAGATGAAAAAGAATAGTCAAAAAAAAAAAAAAAAAAAAAAACTCATGGGTGTTCTTTTTTTTTTGTTTTTTAGTAAATTATTCTACGAGTTTGTACACTGTTTTTTTTTTTTTTTTTTTTTTTTTTTTTTTTTTTTTTTTTTTTTTTTTTTTTTTTTTTTTTTTTTTNATGCTAGTCAATAAAAGCGAAATGATTTTATCATTTTTTTTTTTTTCTTGTGTGTGTGTGTGGGGGGGGGGGGGGGGGGGGGGGGGGGGGGAAAAAGAAGGTTTAGTTTGTTCAATTTGTTCACATGTCCTTGAACCGTGGGTAACAGGCTTGAGGACGCGATGATTAGAGAGCAATACTGTTCTGACTGGCAAAATTGTGTAACACATCCTGTGAAATATATATATATGTATATTGTAAATTAATTTATTTTTGTCTTTTATTGTTTGTTGTTATTATTAGTGTAGTGATGCAGGGAGGCGATTCTGCCAAGTCATTCCTTGAAAAGCTTAAACACGCAGGGGTTGCTGCCACATTTATTAATAATGATGCGCCGCCTGATGCTGACGGAATTATTATTCGCCGACTTGAAAGGCAGTATGCTGGCGAGCCTTTGTCTGCCCTGGGGCTCAGGTTGAGCGACGATGGGGAGGTTTTGTCAACTGAAGCAAACTCTCCAGCAGCAAAGGCGAATATACCGCCTCACTTTATTGTTATTAATGTTAATAACCAATTTGTTGGCAGTCGCGCTGATTTTGAGGAAATTGCAGTGCAGCATATTACGTTAATAATTAAACTTCAAACAACTAGCGCCATGTTTGAGTTGATGGCAAGAATACTTGATGAGGAAGAGAGAGTAGAGAGTGAGGGCGGTAAGGTCAACATAGATATCAATGAGCTTCTCTGTACAACTCCGAGGTATAGCTTTTTGTCTGCAGAACATCCGCTGTTTCTTCGGTGGAACCGCCGAATGCAAATCCAGCGGGAGGCGAGGCAACTTCTTCGCCAGGCCACGCGGGAGGCCGAGGAACAGCTGGCAAAGGAGGCCTTTGAAAGGATGAGACAAGCGATGGAAGCTGAAGAGGTGAAGAAGCAGGAAGAGGAAAGAGAGCAAAATAACGGACAAGTTATTTTGCCGTCTGTTGCAGATTCTTTACAACAGCCTGCTGAAGAATTTCTTTTAAGGCAGGTACATGATGAGAGTTCTTTTGGCCTAGTCAATGGGGCTGTTGATTCCTTTGAAGATATTGACGAAAAGGCATCTCCAGAAGAGCTGTTAAAACTTATTTGCGCCCAGCCAAATGAGGAATTTGTTAAGGAAGCCACTGTTCCTGAAAGCAATGGTGAAGTTCGTTTTTTTATTTTCCCAACTGAAGAATATTTTCTTTCAAATGGGATGCGGGTGACTGTCAGTATAAAACAACGAAGTGGTCCGCTGCCCAAGCCACCGCCGGGGAGGCCGCCAAAGGGGCTTTGTGCAGTTCGTTCAGTGAAAGTTATTCCAGATTCTGTTGAATTTGTCAAGAATATCAACAGCGAGGTTAGATGTTCTTTTTGTTACATTTTAGGGCATCGGGAGGAGGATTGCGCAGAGAAGAAGGAGCAAGAGAGAAAATTAGCTTTAGCACCAAAGGAGCGTCAAATATGCCGTGACTATTTAAGGGGGCGATGTACGCGATCCGATTGTATGATGAAACATGTCGTGAAGTCCGGACAAAGCCGTAGCCCACGGCATAGACGAAGAGAAGATAGCAGACGTCGCAGAAGCAAAGACAGACATCGTCGTGAAGACAGCAGAAGGGGACGACGCTTTGATAGCCGTCGAAGAAGTCGAAGGAGCAGAGGTGATTCCTTTGAGCGTCGTCACCGGTAAGCATAACTCAATAACTTAAGCCGTAAAATTGACTGCATGATAACAACATGCCGTTAAAAAGAAAATTAAATAACACATTTAAAACATGCACTTATATTGTACTTGCATGTATTTGTTTATAACTATCTCAAATCATATATATATATTTTTTTTTTACGTGTTTGTGTTATTTTTATTATTGCTATCAGTTTTTTTTTTTTTTTTTTTTTTTTTTTTTTTTTTTTTTTTTTTTTTTTTTTTTTTTTTTTTTTTTTTTTTTTTGGTTTGGCTTCTATATATAATAGTGTTTTAATTATAATTATGCGTGGTGGGTTTCGAAGGGGACGTCTTGACAAGGTTTCACACGCTGGTTGCATTAATAGCTATTCAGAAGCCATATACCCATCCCGTCTGTATCATTACTACACCTTGCAGTCCGGTGTTACTACAAGCGCGGCCGTTATGCCTGTAGTTGTTGTTCCAAGCATAGATGACGGGGTTGGTGATTTGCGTGGGAAGGAGAGCTCTTCTCAGGGAGTTTGTGCATTGATGGATAAGAAAAACCCTCCTTTGCTTTCTGATTTTTTTGGTTGCTTTGTAGACTGTAGCCGACATTTAGCGGACGTACGGGCTTTTGCTGTTGCCGAATCCGAGAAGGAGCCTTTAAATATATTGCATTATCCTTTCCTAATTTCTTCTGGTGCGACGGACGAGAAAAAAGTATCATCAAATTGTGTGGGGAAGGATTTGCCGCAGGATAATAATAATACTAATAATGATGAAAATAAGAAAATTAAACACTTGGAAGATGCACTAGGGTTGCCGGTGGAACTCAGATTGTACGGCTTAGTGGGCTCTTGTGGTGAAGTGTCAGTTACGGCGATGGATCGTCTTCGCATTCGTCCTGTGAAAAGAAAGCGTCTTGTAAAGCCTGTTAGGCGGGGAGCCAAGGTTGTCGTTTTTTCAAGTGGAAGCATTATTGAGGACTTTCACGGTGGCAAAAAACCAAAGCGGGTTGCTGGCGAAGATAAGGAACTTGAGCAGGAGTCAAGAGCGCATGCGAAACACAAAGATCCAGACTTGGAAGACGACGGAGGTGGCGTATATGATAATGTCGATGATGAGGCTTCACTTTCTTACCACGTTGATGATGACGATGACGGTGGCGAATTGGATGGTCTTGATGAAAGTGGTGGTGATGAAGATTTTTTTTTTTAAGTATTTTTTTTATTTTTTTTTTTGAGGCTAATGCGCTGATGATGTTAGTGAGCAATCTGGTTTTTAGTACTACTATTCTTATTTATTATATTTTTTGTGAGAGAGGCATAAGGAATATTTTTATTTTTTATTTTAAAATTATTCAGATTTGTTGTCATAATTTTTTTGTCTGCTTATTTACGATAATTAACGCACCTTTTTTCTACACAAAATGTATGCGTGTATACATTTAAAAGTCCACTATGGCCGCAAAAGCCCCGAAGCTTTTTAACAAGTGGTCGTACGAGAACCTTCGCACTACCGAGATTGCTCTCAGTGACCACATTTCGAAGACTGCGACGTATGTGCCCCATTCCGCTGGCCGCTGGCAGAAGAAGCGGTTCCGCAAGGCCCGCATTCCGATTGTGGAGCGCCTGACAAACGGCCTGATGTTCAAGGGCCGCGGCAACGGCAAGAAGCTGCAGGCTGTGCGTCTTGTGAAACACACGCTCGACATTATCCACTTGCTGACCGATCAGAACCCCATCCAGGTGGTGATTGACGCCGTCTCAAAGGGTGCGCCGCGTGAGGATTCGACCCGCGTCGGGTCTGGCGGTGTTGTGCGTCGTCAGGCTGTTGACGTGTCGCCGATGCGTCGCGTGAATGAGGCAATTTATTTGATGTGCAAGGGCGCGCGTGAGGCGGCGTTCCGCAACCTCAAGACGCTTCCTGAATGTCTTGCAGATGAGATTGTGAACGCGTCAAAGGGCAGTTCCAACTCGTACGCTATCAAGAAGAAGGATGAAGTGGAGCGTGGGGCAAAGTCTAACCGCTAAAAATGTTCATCTGGCAGAGAAGGGGTGTGGGCACTTTTATCTACATTTCTTTTTTTGATTTTTTTAATTTTTGGTTGTTCTTGTGGGAATACAATCATGTTTGTTATAGGATTAGTTGTTGATGTTTTTATTGTTATACATATATGTATGTATATATATATATATATATATATATGTGTGTGTGTATGTGTGTGTGTTAACATGAATACATAGGCAAACAATTTATTATTATTATTAATATTTGTTTTTGTTGGTGTTTATTGAAAAAGGATAACAGATGGCCGCAAAAGCCCCGAAGCTTTTTAACAAGTGGTCGTACGAGAACCTTCGCACTACCGAGATTGCTCTCAGTGACCACATTTCGAAGACTGCGACGTATGTGCCCCATTCCGCTGGCCGCTGGCAGAAGAAGCGGTTCCGCAAGGCCCGCATTCCGATTGTGGAGCGCCTGACAAACGGCCTGATGTTCAAGGGCCGCGGCAACGGCAAGAAGCTGCAGGCTGTGCGTCTTGTGAAACACACGCTCGACATTATCCACTTGCTGACCGATCAGAACCCCATCCAGGTGGTGATTGACGCCGTCTCAAAGGGTGCGCCGCGTGAGGATTCGACCCGCGTCGGGTCTGGCGGTGTTGTGCGTCGTCAGGCTGTTGACGTGTCGCCGATGCGTCGCGTGAATGAGGCAATTTATTTGATGTGCAAGGGCGCGCGTGAGGCGGCGTTCCGCAACCTCAAGACGCTTCCTGAATGTCTTGCAGATGAGATTGTGAACGCGTCAAAGGGCAGTTCCAACTCGTACGCTATCAAGAAGAAGGATGAAGTGGAGCGTGGGGCAAAGTCTAACCGCTAAAAATGTTCATCTGGCATAGAAGGGGTGTGGGCACTTTTATCTACATTTCTTTTTTTGATTTTTTTAATTTTTGGTTTGAATTATTATTTTTGTGGCTGATTTTAAAAAGCTTGTTGCTGTTGACAAAGAGTCTTTTGTGGCTGCGAGATGCATTTTTTATGCCGTTTTGGATGTCATTTTTATTATATATATATATATATATATATATATATATATATGTTTATTTAGTTATTTTATGAATATGTATTTTTTTTAGGGTATGAGGCTGGTTTGGTTACAATTGCTTTGTGGTTTGCATTACTTATAGTAGTTTTTTTTTTTTTTTTACTCTGTTGCTGGAGAGAGAGAGGGAGAGATAGAGGAAGGGGATATACGCTGATGTCCCTTTCACGTCTGCAAGATACTGTTGCTCAGCAATTGCAAGAGTATCGTATTGCGAAGCTTTCTGACGATAATGCCTTTGTGAATGTTGCTGATGTGTTACGACGGCATCAACGTGAGGTGGTATCTGCAAATTCTGCTGATTGTGAGGTGGAGTTTTTTGAACCCAGTACTTCTTCTTCCACTGCTCCACAGCGAATTCACCTTAACCGTTTTTTGCTTGACCAGCACCGCGCTTTTTTGAAGATACTGGAGGATGAAAAAGGTAATGAGAAGGAGGATGCAAAGTCGACGTCCACTTCATGTTCTTTTTCTTCTGCATTGTCACCGGATAGTGACGCGGAAGATATTACCTTGGATTGTGGCGGGCGTTCATGTGGCGTTGGAAAGAAGCGGCGACTGCGAGTAGAGTCTTATGGTGATAAGCGTAGGCGCAAATGTGAAAATATTAACAACAGCGAGGTAACTGTAGAAAACATGCGGCGTGAATGGCAGAGCGCTCGCGAGTGGTGTAAGTCAGGAAAGGTTGTTGTGGGAGAGTTGACGGGGGCTGGGCCGAGTTACATGTCTATGGCAGCGCCTCCCCCTTTGCACCCAGGTGGTTATCATTTGTGTTCTGTGTGTCTTCTTCCTGCCACCTACAGATGTGTCCGTTGCCGCCGAGCGCTTTTTTGTTCGATTGAGTGCCATGTGACTCATGAGGCAACGCGGTGCATGAAGTTTATTGTTTAAAACAAATGATTTGCAAGCAAAGAATTGCAGCGTACACGTACACAGGTAGTACGCTCTGTTAAAGACCACCGGGTTTATATTGTTATTATTATTAATAAAGACATTAGCAGGTTGTAGTACTTTTTTGTTGTTGTTATTGTTGTTGTTTGTTTGATGACGTTTGTTTTCGCGTGTGTGTGTGTGTGGGGTGGTTTGTTTGTTTGCTTGTATTTCGTTATAAGAAGCAGCGGACAGACAAAATTCAAAAAAAAAAAAAAAAAAAATACTAAAAATAAAACGAGAACAAAAAAAGAATCAAAAAATAGCAATATATTTATATATGTTTGGCGGTAGCGTGTCGTTTGGATCGCTTTTGTTCAACCGCGTGTTTGACTCAGTGCTAATCCGTGAGGATTTGTTGAGCCAAGACACGGCGCGGCAGCTTTCTTCACTGCAGCAGGTTCTTGCTTGCATGATGATGGGTAAAGACATGTCTGGACACTTCAGTGACATTACCCCTTTGTGCTCATCTACCGATCTGACGATTAAGCGACTTGTGTATTTATATCTTATGCATAACTGCCGTGCCCAGCCACAAAAGGCAGTACTTCAGGCGGGAACGTTTGTGAAGGACACTCTTAGCGATTCACCACTAATTCGTGGAGCAGCGCTGCGGACAATGACCTCATTACTTGTTCCAGTAATGGTGGACTTTATCCTTCCCCCCTTGCAACGCTGCTTAGAGGACGGCGACCCGTATGTCCGTCGTATTGCCGCCTTTGGGGCATTGAAGCTATATTACATTGCCCCAAAAGCTTTTGAAGACGCTGGAATGTTAGATGAACTCAAGAAACTTCTTTACGACGAAAATGCATTAGTGATAGCGGCAGTTGTTGCAGTCATTTTGGAAGTTTTTCGAATAAATAAACAGGTTGTTATTGAGTTTTTTCTTTTTGAAAATTTGCCACATTTGTTGAAGGTAGTTGGCAGAGCGACTGGCTGGTACCAGCATTATCTCTTGGAGGGAATAGCGGCGGCCATTAAGGGTAGTGATTCAGTGCTAAGCGCCGCAAACGCTGTGGAGATTCTTGATAGCGTGCTGCCAGTTCTTTCATCGTTTAATGTTGCCACCGTTATCTCTGCGGTAAAAGTTATTACTTTAGTTTCGCTCCGGACTTCTTCCATTTTAACTTCTTTAGCAAATAGGGAGGCTATTAATGACGGTCAACAGAGATTGTTATTGCAAGAGTGCTATGGTCCCAGAGTGGTTGAGGTGTGTGTGTCTTTGCTTTATGAGCCATCTCTTGAGATGCGATATGCGGTGTTACGCAATGTTCATTTATTGTTGACGACTGATTTACACTCTCTTTTTAAGTCTTATTTGGGCACTTTTTTTGTCAAACATGATGATCCTATTTGCATAAAATTGGAAAAGATTAGATTGCTTTTTGAACTTGCTGATGCTGAGGTTGGGGGAAGGATTCTTTCTGAATACGTTGTCTATGTGACAGACAGGGATGCGGAGTTGGTGCAAAAGGTGGTTCACTTGATTGGACTTCTTGCGGTGAAGGTTGAGTCTCTTGCAAAACAATGCGTTGAAAAACTTATTGCTCTTATCGATACCGGCATAGGCGGTATTATTGAAGCTGCAGCAGTTGTGCTGCGAACCGTTTTTCAATGTTATCCTAATTACGTTAGCAGTATTGTCACTCGGCTTTTCAATTCTTTTAGCCATTTGAGTACAACGGAGGCACGAATCTCCGTTGTGTGGATGTTGGGCGAATACACAGAGCATTTAAATAATTTGGAGGAGGTAATTGACCTTTGTGTAGAATCCTTTACTACTCAGCCGTACATTGTGCAGCTTGTTTTGATCACAGCTGTTGTAAAAATATATCTTCGAGCCGACAGTTTAACTGCCAAGCACATCACTAGTTGTCTGTGGAAACTACTATCTTTGGCGACGGAATCTCCCATTCCAGATGTACGCGATCGTGCATTTATGTACTGGCGTTTAGTTAGCAAAGACCGCGATGTGGCCAGAGAACTTATTTTTGCATCTGCAATAAACACCGCATCTAGGGATCCTGGCAGCGTTGAGAGGCCCAGATTGCAGGGTCTTTTGACGGACATTGGGAACATTACATCCGTGTTGCATCTCCCTCTGCATCTTATATATGGCCGTGGGGCGGCATTAAATGACAACGATGATGGTGACATGGGGGAGGAAGAGGAGGAAGAAAAGGAAGAAAATTGGGGGAGAGAAAAGAAGAAGAAGGTGTCTGATGAAGGGGAAAATGACTGTAAATTGCTGCGGCCTGTTGCGTGCGCTTTATTGCTTGATGAGAAGGTAGTTGATAAGTCTACTGCTTCCGCCGAGTCAACCGCCCACGCAAAAGAAAGCGGGGTGATGTGTGTGGCTCTTTCTGCTAATGAGGGAAGTGGGCTGGAGATTCGTATGGGGTGGTCGCAGCTCGGCAACAAACTTTTGCTTAACTGCTCTTTTGCACTTTTGCCTGGCGAGGACTACACACGTCACGTCGTTGTACGTGCTTTTCAGATGAACAGGAACATATTTGCACTTGGCTTTGCGCAGGAGTGCCCTCCTGTGCGGCTGGAGCTTGGTCACCGAGAGCTGGAAATGGTTCATCTACTCACTGGGACAAACAATGAAAAGTCTGCCACACGTGATTTATTTTTTGCTGTTAACGCAGAGCCAATAGGTACGCGTTATTTTCTTGCTCCGCCTGTTCCACCAGCGATGTTGCTGCTTCCCGCCAGAGGACTAGACGCGGGTCTTTTTGCGAGGCTCTATCAGGAGCTTCAGGCGCCCTCCTGGACGATGCCGGCGATGCTCACCCCTGTTCGAACAAATCACGCCTGCTACACAGGAAATGCTCTCCGCTTGCATTGCATAAATCTTGTACACTCTGGGATGTTAAGTGACTCTGGAATTGTACGTCTTTTTTTATCAGCAGAAACGATTGCTAAACAAAAGATTTTTTTTGAGGTTGCAATTCAAAATGATTATGTTGTTTATCTTAGTGTACGATGCAAAGATGCTCTTATCTCACCAGTTTTTGGGGCTTACACTTTACGCGTACTTTCTGTGACAAGTCACATTACGGCTCGTAAAACAACAACAAAATTAAAAGATATATAAAGTGGAAATACGTCGTGTTTACGACGTGGCTTGTGGCGGATTTTACCGTACGTAAAAAAATTACATTATTGTGATCAAGAGATAGAAAAAGACACAAAAAACAACTTTCAGTCCCATATATATTTACATATACAAGTCCTAGAGAGTTGGGGGGCGGTGGCGGTGGCGAGTATAAGCGGAGCTCTTATTATTATCATTTAATTAGGCTTCTCCACGATAAATACTTTGTGATGCGTGGTTTACTTGTTGGCATAACATCTGCATTGGGGATTGCAAAGCAAACAGAGCAGCAGCAGCAGCAGGAGCTCACGGCGTATGTTAAAGCAAAGGAGACGAGATCAACGCCATCGGGCACGACAATGACCGATGTGCAAGACAGCTGTCCTGGAGCTTCTTCGCGGGCCAGGGCCACTGATTGCAGTTCGGTTCACGCCCCACTAAGCGGCAGTAATGACTTTTGTTTTTTTGCGAAGGAGAAGTCAGCCGACCTGCCGTTCACGATGCTGTTAGTGACCCAGAACATTGGTGGTGTTGCTTCCAGCCGATTCGCGGGGTCTGCTGGGGGCGAGGGTGGTAACGAAGAAAAAGGGAGATTTTATTGTTACTATTATTATTATTATTATTTTTTTTTTTTTTTGTAAAGGGGATATATGGTATATTGCGGGTTTTGTGGAATAACACATTTGTTTAGAGGTTTATAACACTGTTATTTAGATGAACTGAAAATGTTGAGTTGTTTGTTTCTTTTTTTTTTTTTTTTTTTTCATGTTTACACTAATATTGAAAGATCTAAAAAAAAAAAAACAATACTATTTACAAAACAAAACAAAACAAAAAACAAACAAACAATGGGACAAAGGAAGTATGTGTATTACTTTGGCGGCAAAAAGGCTGATGGCAACCGTGATATGAAGGAGATTCTGGGTGGAAAGGGCGCGAATCTTGCGGAGATGGTGAATCTTGGTATTCCTGTGCCACCCGGTTTCACGATTTCTACGGAAGTTTGTGGAATTTATCAGGCCACGAAGGACCTGCCGCCGGAAGTTGTGGAGCAAGTGAAGGAAAATGTGCGCCGCGTGGAAAAGGAGATGGGGTTGAAATTTGGGGATGTGAACAAGCCACTTCTTTTTTCGGTGCGTTCAGGTGCGGCCGCTTCGATGCCGGGGATGATGGACACCGTTCTGAACCTCGGCATGAACAAGGAGAGCCTGGATGCGTGGATTTTGAGGTCTCCTCACCTGGAGCGTTTTGTCTACGACTCCTACCGTCGCTTCATCACAATGTACGCTGACATTGTGATGCAGGTGGGCCGTGAGGACTTTGAAAAGGTTATTGATCAGATGAAGGAGAAGCGTGGGACAAAGTTTGACAATGACCTGACAGCAAGTGACATGAAGCAGTTGACGGAACAGTTTTTGAGGCTGTATCAGTGCAAGACAGGTGTGCCATTTCCTCAAGACCCGATGGTTCAGCTTTTCGCTGCTGTCAACGCTGTATTCCGCAGCTGGGGTAATCCTCGTGCTGTTGTTTACCGCCGTTTGAACAACATCACTGGTCTGCTTGGCACCGCTGTGAATGTGCAGGCGATGGTGTTTGGCAACATTAATGAACATTCGGCTACTGGCGTAGCCTTTTCGCGAAGTCCAAGTACTGGCGAAAATTTCTTTTTTGGAGAGTACCTTGTGAACGCGCAGGGCGAGGATGTTGTTGCTGGTATTCGTACACCACAACAGATTGGTCATGAATTGTCGCTTCGTTGGGCCAAAGATCATGGCGTGAGTGAAGAGGAGCGCTTGCGCCGTTACCCATCAATGGAGGAAACCATGCCTGAAAACTACAAACTTCTTTGTGACATTCGCACAAAGTTGGAGAAACACTATCGGGACATGCAGGATATTGAGTTCACTGTGCAGGACGGTCATCTATGGATGCTTCAGTGTCGCAATGGCAAGCGTACAATTCACGCTGCCGTGCGTATCGCTGTTGATATGGTACAAGAGGGTCTAATTTCGAAGGAGGAAGCGGTGTTGCGCATTGATCCATTGCAGGTGGACCACCTCATGCACCCAACCATCGAACCACACTCCGCAAAGAAAAACAAGCCCATTGGCAAAGGTTTGGCTGCCAGCCCTGGAGCTGCAGTGGGGCAGATTGTGTTTGATGCTGATTCAGCAAAGGCCTGGAGTGCAAAGGGCAAGAAAGTGATTATGGTACGTCTTGAGACGTCACCGGAAGACCTTGCAGGCATGGATGCCGCTTGCGGAATTTTGACTGCCCGTGGTGGGATGACTTCACATGCTGCTGTTGTGGCACGTGGAATGGGAAAGTGCTGTGTTTCAGGTTGTGGTGATTTAATCATCGATGGTAAACAGTTTACGCTGAACGGGAATGTGTTTCATGAGGGTGACTATATCACACTTGATGGAACAGCAGGACTCATTTATAAAGGTCAGCTAAAACTGCAGGAAACGTTTCTGAAGGATAACTTTGAAACAATTCTTGAGTGGTGTCACCAGATGAAACGTCTTGGTGTGCGCGCTAACGCCGACACACCAAATGACGCATCCAAGGCTCGCAGTTTTGGTGCCCAGGGCGTCGGCTTGTGCCGTACGGAGCACATGTTTTTTGAGGGCACACGCATTGACGCGATTCGCGAGATGATCCTTGCCGATACACTGGAAGGCCGCAAGACCGCCATTCGGAAACTTTTGCCGCTGCAGCGCCACGATTTTGTCGGTATCTTTAGGGCAATGAAGGGCCTCCCAGTAACAATTCGCCTTTTGGACCCTCCTTTGCACGAGTTTGTGCCACACGATGACGCCGCACAGAGAGAACTTGCCCAGAAGCTGGGTGTGCAAGTGGAAAAGATTCGCGACCGTGTGAGATCGCTGCACGAGATGAATCCGATGCTTGGTCATCGCGGCTGCCGTCTCGGCATTACATACCCTGAGATTTACAACATGCAGGTACAAGCCATCATCGAGGCAGCTATCGCAGTTAAGAATGAGGGTGTTGAGGTTACGCCAGAGATTATGATACCACTCGTGGGAAAGAAGGAAGAACTGACATTTACCAAACAAAACGTGGTGAAGACTGCCGAGGATATACTAACTGCAGCGGGTCAACGTGTCCACTACATTATTGGTACAATGATTGAGGTCCCGCGTGCTGCCATAACAGCCGATCAGATTGCACAAGAAGCGGATTTCTTTTCGTTTGGCACAAACGACTTAACGCAGATGGTCTGTGGTTTTTCACGCGATGACTCCGGTTCATTCCTGCGCAACTACAGCGATATTGGTATCTACACCCAGGACCCATTCCAGTCGCTTGATAAGGAGGGCGTTGGGGAATTTGTACGCATTGCTGTGGCAAAGGGTCGCCGTGTGAAGCCAACGCTGAAGATGGGCATCTGTGGCGAACACGGCGGGGACCCTGCGACGATTCACTTCTGTCACAACGCGGGTCTCAATTACGTCTCGTGTTCGCCGTTCCGTGTGCCCGTCGCCATCGTCGCCGCCGCTCATGCCGCGCTAAAGGAAAAGAGGCAAATGGAGTTGCGGTTTAAGTCACTTGCTGCAAATCTTTAGGAAGGGTAGATGTCATGTGCCTGTCCTTATGTTAGTGTAGTTTTTTTTGATTTTCGTTTTGTTATTGTTTGTTTGGTTGTGGCAGTGTGTGTGTGTGTGTGTAGAGGAAGGGGGGGCATTTTTTAAGGGTTTGGTAGGACCAACAACAATAAGAAAATAAATGAAAAGAATAAATATCTACAAGCACCAGTAACGGTAAAATAGGAGAAAATAACAAGAAAGCACAGCCTGTGTGCTGGTGGTGGTGGTATAAGAAAACTAGGGAGGAAGGGGGTAAAACAATCAAAATTAA
Organism: Trypanosoma caninum; assembly: GCA_036321205.1. Classification (NCBI taxonomy): domain Eukaryota; phylum Euglenozoa; class Kinetoplastea; order Trypanosomatida; family Trypanosomatidae; genus Trypanosoma; species Trypanosoma caninum. The sequence continues at coordinate 16,415 of JAWVMR010000042.1, read as the reverse complement.
AAGAAAAAGCGTCTTTTGAGAGTTAGTTCGAAAGGCAGTGTAAGATAAAAAGTAACCACAACAGAAAAAAAAAGTTATAAAATGATTAACAGTAAAATAAAAGTGTATTGTGGTTTTGAGAAATGGAGTGATGAGGTTTAGCAATGCGAGAGGACAAGGGAAAAAGGATACGATAAAAGGAATTTAAAACAAAAAAGAGATTTGTTTGATATATTATAAAACGCATATATAAGAGGTCATAAAACCTTTATAAAAAACAATTTTTTTTTTTTCTTTTTAAAGCTATGGGGTATACAAAAAATTTTGCAGCTGTTCTGTAACACAAAAAGTAAATTATTTGGTCTGTGGGGGGAAAAGTGTTGTAACAGAAATGCTGTATGACCTTTTTTTTTTTTTTTGTCTGATTTTTTTGTCTAAAAAATTTTTTTTTTTTTTTTGTGTCTGCTGGTATGGTTATATTCTTTTATTTTATGGTATCTAATTGTTTATATATATATATATATATACTATCACTTTGGTGTATAGCCGAGAAATTGCCTGTTTTTTGTTTTGTCTGGTTGATGTGTATAAATAATTTGTTTTCTAAGCAATTATGTGAAGTGGTTGTCGAGTTTAGTGGTTTCAAATTTTCAATAAACATACGCCTGACAAATAAAAAAAAAAAACGCTGACACGAAAACCTGTTTTGTTATTATTACCGTTAGTATTCTTATAATACATAAATGTGTGTCCATGTATGCACATGTATATACGCATACAGGTAGATTTAGATATACATGCATCTTTTTGTGTCTTCTTTTGGTATTTGTTGCCGCTATCAATATGCGAGTTGTATCTTGCAAAGGTGGGAGTGGAAGGGGCTAATTGACCCGATTTTTGTGCTTGTTTTTATTTGACTAAGATTTGTTGTGTTTATTTTATTTTATTTTATATATTTTTTATTAGTATACTGAAATATTTAGAATATTTTTCTACCGGCAAATATTTGCGCAGTGTAGCCAAGATTGTGTCATCAAGAAAAAAGCTTTTTTTCTTTTAAGTGATTTTTTTTTTTTTTCATATATAAGTCCTAGAGAGTTGGGGGGCGGTGGCGGTGGCGAGTATAAGCGGAGCTCTTATTATTATCATTTAATTAGGCTTCTCCACGATAAATACTTTGTGATGCGTGGTTTACTTGTTGGCATAACATCTGCATTGGGGATTGCAAAGCAAACAGAGCAGCAGCAGCAGCAGGAGCTCACGGCGTATGTTAAAGCAAAGGAGACGAGATCAACGCCATCGGGCACGACAATGACCGATGTGCAAGACAGCTGTCCTGGAGCTTCTTCGCGGGCCAGGGCCACTGATTGCAGTTCGGTTCACGCCCCACTAAGCGGCAGTAATGACTTTTGTTTTTTTGCGAAGGAGAAGTCAGCCGACCTGCCGTTCACGATGCTGTTAGTGACCCAGAACATTGGTGGTGTTGCTTCCAGCCGATTCGCGGGGTCTGCTGGGGGCGAGGGTGGTGGCGCAGGGGCGGTGGCGGCGGAAGCGGCAGGTCTGAGTGGCTCCGTGCGCCAGCGTGTGGAGGAGTTTTTGTCGGATTTGCGACTTTTTATTTATGAGGCGTCTCGTCGCGAGTTTGATTCTCACAGGCAAAAAAAGAAAGCGGACTTTGAAAAGTTTATGCCATCCCCTAGTGACTTTGACGGCGATGATGTAAAGGCGGTGCCGTTGCTTGACGTGATTGTTGTGCATTTTCAGGAGATTGGAGGAACACATCTGGACATGGAGTTTAATTGTTTTTTTGCGGAGGCGTTAAGCAAAATTCTTCCAGAGGCTGCGTGGTGCTCTGGTCTTCTTATGGAGACTGACAACGATTCACAGCAGTTTACGGCACTTGGTTCGATTGTTTTTTTGTCGCAGCGGATGTTCTTGATTAGTAGCATTTTGTCTTTTCGACACCGCACGTTTGTCGCTGTCGCTGATGACCCCGCTACGTACTGTAGTTCCTCAAAATTTCTTTTTCATAGTGGCAAATTTTCGGGTGCTGGAGCGTCGCGTAAAGGATATTTACTGTTATCATTGCGGTTTGGCACTGTTATTGTTAATTTTTTGAATTTACATCTTTACAACGATGTTAAAAACACAGATGCTGCGGGGACAAGCCCCAGTGAGTACGCACGGCAGCGTCAGGAGGCAATTTTGGAGGCGATGGCAGAGTGCATGGTGTTCATTTCTCCGCATGATCCACTTTTTATTTTTGGTGATTTTAACACACGCCTTGACGCCTATAATTTACTGCGGTACATGCAAGAGACGTTAAAGATAGAAATTGGACTTGCAGCAAAGAACGTACAGGCATCAAGTGTATTTTGGGATCTTTTTACAGCAACTCAACATTTGCAGACAATAAAAAAATTTGATGTCGAGATGCAACGCATGATGGATACCGTGGCTCAGCAGAGTGGTGTTGAACTGGCGGAGTTTCCTATTTATTTTCCTCCAACATATTTGCGTCCTTTAGTGGACGAGAAACTTCTTGATGGCTTTGACCCCCATCGGAACGTTGTTTTTGCTGAAGAAAGTGAGGAGGGAGATCAGAAGAAGGAGGAAAGGGTCAAGGAGTCTGTGGATCCGAGCTGTGGTGCTGACGGTGGTGACACGGCAAAGAAAAAAAAAAGGGAAGTAAACGAGGGATATGAGCGAAGTAAAAAAAAAGTGAGAAATTCTGCAGACAAACACGATGAAGGCGTGGTGCGAGTGCCACAGCGCATTATGGAGGTACCTTTGCGCGGCTACAACAGGCAGCGTATTCCTGCATGGTGTGACCGTGTGGTTTGGAATCCAGCTGGTATGGAGTTTGTGTTTGGGTGGCGTTCATCTTTATTTTCTCCTTATTTTTCGCAATCTTCTGTTGGCAAGGACGGGGGTCTAGATGCCTCTTGTCAATACATGTATCGCTCTTTCGCTTTTAGAAATACAGATCACGATTGCGTTGCTTTGCTGTTTTGAGTGGCGCATTTCCTGTAATGTGTTTAAGTGCTTTTTTGGGCGTTTGGAAAGAACACGTAAACTGTGACCGTACAAAAAAGTGCTTCTTCAACCTTTTTTTTTTTTTTTTTGTTTGTTTGTTTGCGGGTTTTCTGTTCACCTTATATACACATATGTACTGTGTAGGTATAGCATCATTTGATGCTATCTTTTAAACATTCTCGATTGCAAAACATGTTGTCATGTGCATGGATGTTTTGCCATTGAATTTTATTTATTTATTTATTTTTTTATTGACATTTGCTTACAAAGGGATGGAAAGTAAGCAAAAACAAGGAAAAAAAAAAAAAAAAGAAACCTTGCGTAAAGATAAAAAATGTATATTAAAAAAATACTCAGCATTTTTGTTTTTTTGTTTTTTTGTTTTTAGTCGTGGTTTTAGTCGTTTTGTCAAACTTATTTTTTGAAAAAAAAAAAAAAAAAGGGGTGGGGGAAAAAGACGGTGGTGCTGGTTGTGGTCTGACTAAGTTAATAGGGCGGGCATAATGAGTTTGCGCGAGAAGACCATCTCGTCTCACAACACATGTGAAACAGATGAGATAATGGTTGAAGACAGCTTATCAAAGCCTGAAATGGTAGAGGTGTCGTCTCAAAAGTTGCCTGGTGTAAATGAACCGATGCTTTTACGAGAACTCCGCACCACGTTGCGTCTCACCAGACTTTTGACAAAATGCAGGATAGATGGAGAACATGTTGCATCGCATAACAAAAACTCACGAGTGTTTGGTGTACGGAGAGCATGTGAGTCGCATGCCATTCTTGTTACAAATTTTGTGGGCGACACAGACAACAAGGGCTTATTTGCTCCTCTAGATATATGTCGGGCGCATGATAACCTGACTATCGGGGGGGCGTTGCAAAGCGATGCTTGCATTAATCGTGCTGATGGCGTTGTTTTGTCGACTAACCGTGGGAGCTGCGCTTTTTTTTTACCGCCTGCTGATGGGGAGCAGGTCAATTGCACTTTGCCGTCATGTGGCACTGGCGAGGATATTTTGTTTCCTGCACAGTCCTCTTCGTCTGTCTCACGAACTGGGGCCGGTTCCGTTGTTGCGGAGGGCCTACAACGTTCAGGTGAGCAATCAGGTGGTGCTGGTGGTGATGCAAATCAGGTGGTGACTCCATTTTGTTATGACTGTGGCGTGGACATGTCGTGTTTGCGTAATATTATTGGCAATAGTGGTTCTTTGTTTGCTTTGAACTCATTGAAGAAGGGTTTATCAGCATCGTCAAATGTTGCAACCAAGCAGCTTTTGCGTATGTCCAAGCGTGGTGTTTTTGGACTTTTTAGCATTATAGAACGAGGGTATTTTAAGGCATTTGTTGACATTTTTAGGCGTTATCAATTACTGTTAGAGCCTTTTTTAGAGGCGGTTTTGAAGCCTAGCCAGAGTAGTTATACCAATGCGATCGACGTTATGGGTCTCTTACGAGGTGGGGGTGAGGCCTTGGACGACAACTTTTTTAGTGATCCGCTTGTTGTGTGGCCGACCCATGTATTGTACACAGTGTCGTGTTTTTATGTCACGGCAAAATTGCATGGTTACGAAAAGGTTTTTAATGTGATTAGTTTGAGAGGCGGCTTGTTTGCCAGCGGTAAGAGCCTTTTTGCGGCTTTAGCGGTTGCCATGTCATCAACTGAAGAGGAGTTGGTGCGTCGTACGGCGCAAATGCACCGCGCCGCTTTTTTTGCTGGGCTAGTTTATAGTCAACACGAGAAGTATTTTCAAACGCACGTAGCAGCGTCTTTTCATCGCAGCTTTGCACTGCTTTTAGTCAACATCTCGTTAACGGTTTTGCAGCTACTTCTTAACAGGGTTAATAGGCTTGATGGTGGTGAGGCAAAGGACTTTGCTGGACCATTTGCTAAGGGTGCTTCTTACGTTATACCTATGTCAAGATTAGAGGTGACGCGAATTATTAGCTCCCGCTCTTTTGTTGTTTCTGGACATCCGTTAGACTTGCAGCGGCTTAACATTCTTTTGGTGCGCTACGTAAACAAAACAGGTATAAGGGTTCACTCTGAGTATCTTCCGATTATGGCGCCAGAACACAGCTCTTTTTATAACCAATTGCAGTACTTTGAACTGCTGCAGATGTGGAGGGATAATGAGGTGGAACTAGATGCTTCGGCACTTCAGCTGATATTATACTCTCCCGTTGATGGGCTTCCATGGAAAGGTGAACGTACAGGTTTACTTGTCGAGAAAGTTGCTCTTGCAGTGATGTGCGTACCGCATGATCTGACATGTTCTCTTCGACACCTGCGCAGTGGTGATGTGCTGCTTGATTTTTCTGCAGCAACGTTGTGTGTTAGTAAGCTTATTGCATGGACACAAACATGTATCACGGTGCTCTTGGAGCCATTTGATCACCCTAGCGCGAGTGTATATTTTTCGCCGCGCAGAGGTACAGCCGATCTTGTTGTCCGTTCAACACTGGCGAGATGTGCGCAGATCAACAATATTTTGCATTGTATGCACTGGGATGGGAAACCCGCTTGTGCATATGTGTCAAACTTAGCCATGACTTTTTTAGAACTTGGTTTGCTGACTAGAGCTAAAGGATGCGCTGTTGGTGGGGACACATCCTCCTCTTTTAATGCATCCCAGATGACTGCTTCCTTTTCTTCTAATGATGTGGGCTGTTTTTTTGATTCCTTTACTGCCAGACCTCCAGTGAATAGAGAGTCGACAAGTGCTAAATTGAACGCTGACTGTAACATAGCAGCCTGCAGTTGCCTGGGTCACCCGTTCCTTCTTCCTGCTGCTAATGAAAGTCTGTTTGATGCTACAGGCTCTTTGCGGTGTGTTTTTTTGTTGAGCGATAAGCGGCGAGGTGCCATAAACCTTTACGAAGCTTCAAGGGTGGCTGAATATTATGAAACGCGGTTTAATCTTTTACTAACAGAAGGTGCAGTGGAGTTTGCGTGGAGGTTGTCGCAGTCTACAGGGATCATGTTTCCACCTTATATTTTACTTGAATGCTCTACGATATTGACACTAATAGAACTCTGGGAAACGTATGAGTTTTTGAAAGACAAGACTAGTGCCACTATTTGGCTGCTTGATTGATTTCTGCAAATTTATTTTATTTGTTGCTGTTATGACAGTCCACTGTTGTTTTAATTTGAATTGTTTCACTGGTTTCGCAGTCGGCGGATTAGTTATTGGTGGGAACATGACTTGATTTTGAGAAAATAAAAAAAAAGAAGGGTCTGTTGGTAGATATATATATATATATATTTTTTCTGTCGTTGTTTATTTATTTTTATTACACTTGTCATGTGTTTTTATTAGTTTTATTTTAGTTTATATATATATATATATATATATATATATGCATACCAATATTTAGTTACTTTTTTTTTTTTTTTTTGTTGTTGTATGTGTGGTGAGATTTATTGTTGTTGTTGTTTAATGAAGTTTATAGTGACGAATAAAAAAGCGTTTTGCGACTTTGTTATTGAGACATGTTTGAAGTTACCCGTGTGATGGCTTACGAAATAACTATTGTTTTTCCTTGTTTTTTTTTTTTTTTTTTTTTTTTATTAGGTATATATATATATATATATTAGGTATATTTGTTTTGAAAAAATTAGCAAAAAACAAAAAATTTTTTTTTATTTAAAGGTAGTTTTTGAAAAAAAAAAAAAAGGCGCTGGGCTTTCATGCTGAAACAACTTTCGATCATTTCCACCGGGGCCTCCGCGGCGGTTCTGCAGGCCGCCAGCGCCATTGTTTACAAGGCGACCGCCGGCAAATTGGGCACCGTGACTGCCGCAGCGGCGGAAAGACATGCTGTGGTGGTGGGCCCAGGGGACCCTGCGGGGGTCCACACGGCGGTCGCGTGTCTTCCCTCTTCTCCTGACGCCGCGTACGCAGGCGTTAAAACTGTCGTCGTGCGCGCTGTGCTGCCCCGCACTGCGCCGGAAAAAGTGCAGCTGCGCGATGCGCTTGACGTGTACGCCGCCGCCGGCATCAACTACGACGAGGAGGTGCGGGCCGCAACAGAGTCCTTCAAAAGGAGTGCCGAGGTGGCTGTTGCGAGGGCAAAGGCGGTCGGTGTGAGCCGTGTTGTTCTTGTTGTTAAGCAGGCAACAAAGTACAACACTATCAATGAGCTTTTTAAGAAGGTTGCCACGGAGTCGATTGAGGCGGCGGGCATGTTGACTGAGGTGCAGGGCACAGCGGCCGCCACGAATCAGTTGATCATGAATCCAGAGTCTCTTGGCGTTGTGTTGCTAAACGATGTGCCGGCCTCGGAAAACATTCAGCTTGCATATTGCGGAATTGTTGGAGGAGCAAGCCGCGTTTATCACACTGTCAGCGGTGGGGAGATCTCTGCTGGTCACAGTTTCAAGTCCGTAGCGCTGGCTGTGGCACGTGAGTTGCGGGCGCTTGGGATGGGGCGGGAAGCTGACAACGTGGAGGCTGCGGCAGCGAAAAATCCAAGGGCGGTTTTGTCAGCGCTGGTTTAAGGAGAAATCTGGAGGAAAACGGTCTCTAATCCTTGAGGAGTTTTGGCTAGGAAAGTGTAGTGGAAGTAGCAAAATCTGTGCGTGGAAATGGTTTTATCACTGTCAGGTGCATTATTGGCAAATAGGGGATATCTGAAGGACAAGGCATAATAAAAAAGAAAAAAAAAAGGAAAGCAAAAAAAAAAGTATAAAACTAAAAAAAACAAGATGTTTTTTTTTTTTTTTTTTTTTTAGAGCGGCGTAAAAATTGTTGGTTTTTTTTTTTTTTTTTTTTTTTTTTTTTTTTTTTTTTTTTTTTTTTTTTTTTTTTTTTTTTTTTTTTTTTTTGTGTGTGTGTCTGCCCGTGTGCATTTAACCTTTATATATGCATGTATGTATGTATGTATATATTGAACGTCAGTATATAAATGCAAAGCCTAAAAATTAGTTGAAAAACATTTTTTTTGGTTTTAGTTTGTTTTTTACAAAGAATAAGCGGCGTTTTGTAAGAATTTTTTAAAAAGGTTTTTGGTTTTGTAACATTAAAAAAAAAAAAAAACATTGATATAAATTAATATATATATTTGATAGGCAATATCATCATTGACAGGTTTTGCTTGCGCTTGTTTAACTTCACCTGGGACCTGGTAATACTGAGAGAGTGAAGGTCTGTGGTGTGAGCAAAAGCAACAGATCTAAAAGAATAAAAAAGAAAAAGAGAGTAAGACGGGGACGCTGCTTGTTGCTGTGTACCAATGTGGTCGGGAGTTGCTGGTTGCCGGAGAAACATATCGCCTCTATCATCGCCTCTATTATTGCACTCTTTTTTGGCACCACGGTGGCCTCGCCGTGAGCAACGCGCAGATGTCTCTCAGCAATTAGGGTTGGAGCCAGGATGTGAGATGTCGTTAAATTATACCATATTTATCAAAAATGTGCCACCAACCGTTGACAATGGTCATAACTTAATGGCTTTTGTTCCTGGGGATGGACTTGTCACCCTGCGTGTAAGGCAGACTGGCGGTCGTAATATTGGGTTTGTTGAGTACAGTACGGCGGAAGCAGCCTACGAGGCGTTGCAGTGGTTTTACAAATTGGAGATGACTGCCAAAATTGTCATCAGCTGCTTGGTTGAGCCGCAAGCAACATGGAAAGCTGTTCCCTTGGAAGTTCGTTATCCAGTTCCGTACGACGAGTACAACCACTGCGCCAATGACCCAAACCGCTTGACGGAGTTGCTGTTGAACAGTGTCATACTGTTGGCTGACTGGTCTACTGGCAGCCCGAACTGTCGTCCCAGGGTTTTTTCTGTAAGCAACCCATCGTTTACGCACAGGCCTGTCAAGGGCCACATTACAAGTGCCGCCACAGAAAAATCAGTGCCGTATCACACGCACAATGAGACCAAGGACGGCCTTTTCCCCCCCTCCGCATCTTCTCTGAATATTGGAACAACCCCTACACTCTCACAGAAACTGGCGGCGAAAATGCGTACGTCGCTTTGCTTGCATGATCAACAACCCAGCAATTTAAAAATGCCGTTTATCAACGCTGGGCCTAGCACTACTGGTGCGAAATGTCAGCTAAGTAGGGTTGGACCAATTCAGACTATTGTTTCAGACAAGAATTATCAGAATCAGTGCTTTAAAAAGCGGTGCTGTAGGGACCGGAGGAATAACGAAAATTTTTCTTTTATAGAAATGGCAAGCAAAACAGCGGCCTTTTTAACAACAGAATTTGGTGAGCAGGTCCAAAAGGCCTCTCTGGGTTCTGCCTTTTCATCTATTTTGCTGAATGATGCTGATCTACCGAGTAGTACTTTATTTGTGAAGGTGATTTGTTGTTTTTGGCACTGCAACTGTGGTTCTACACCCTTTTTTGGAAAGCCAACATTTTCTTCAATAGAAAGCGAGACGGACGAGGGAAAAGCGGAGGAAGATGAGGGGGATGACCGTGGGGCTTTGGCTAACTTGGATGTTAGGCAACTCAAGGAGCAAAAGCGAATTCAAAAACAACATTCCAGAGAGTGTGTAAATTCCTCTATGCATGGCTGGTTGAATTGTAATAATCACCGCTACAATTTTGAGCTTTGGCGACGCAATTCGGGGCAGTCACCCGGAGACGCGGGGGCTCAGGTTGCAGCTCTCAAATCACCGCAAGTCGCTACGGCACTGCAGGAGCTGCAGCCCCCGTCGCTGTTGTTGCCTGCGGATGGCAATGGTGTCAGTGCTGTGATTGCAAAGATGATTTTAAACCGCGATTTTTTTTTTGAGCGCTTTGCCGGTGTTTGCTCATTTGTGTCGTACACGAAGTGCTCCGGTTTTGTGCGCTTTGAGCGGCCGGGGGATGCACGACAGTGTTTGCGATGGTTGGGGCGACAGGAGGCATTGCGGCCCTGGGTTACTGTGCAGTTTGCACGGCAAGACACGCGGGCATGCCGCCTTCACTAACCTCAAGGGAAATAATTTTGGCTAATTATGCTCCAACGCACATTAATAGTATCATTATTGTTAATGTCTAATTTTTAAGTTGCTTCAAATATATATATATATATAGATCTATATATATTTATTTATTTATCTATTTATCTATTTATTTAGATTTTTATAAGGGAATGAATGTGGGCAATGATAATGTGGTAATTTAAATAGGAAAAATTAAAGATGTTTTTTTTTTTTTTTTTTTTTTTTTTTTTTAGCATGTTGCTGCGGCAATAATTAGGACATATTCAAGCAAATTTGTAAAAATGCCTGCATGCTTATGTGAAAAAACTAATGACGTTTTTTTTTTTTTATGCATGTTTGTAAAATATATATATATATATATATATATATATATATATATATATATATGTATTGATTTTAAGTTTACATTATGTGTACATCATGTAGTTTTATTTATTTGGGTGGTGGAGGTGTTGACGTGTGGTGACAGCAGTAGTTATTTGTAATTATATTTGTATATCACAAGCTTTTGCAGTTGACAGGGTACCTCTCACAGTGTGTGCATTTGTCACAATGTATAGCGCTTGTTAATTTATTGTCATTATTATAATTATTAATGTTAATATTTCTTTTTTTTTTTTTGTTGTTGTTGTTCTTTAATTGGTAGTGGTAAAGGAAATCTCGGATTCCTTGTATAATTAAAACACGGGAAAAGGTCGTTTTTTTTTTTTTTCAATGTATTTATATATGTGTTTGTAAACACTTTTTTTTTTTTTTTTTTTTTGGTTTGTTTGTTTTTCCTTGTTTTTCCTTGTTTTTTTTTATTTTTGTTGTTGTTGTTGTGAACAAATTTTAAATGGAGGATTGCCGTGATCTTATATGTTTGTATGTATTTTTATTTATTTTGCAAATTTTTTTATTTCTTGTTTTATATTTTTGTGCATGTATATATTCCTTTAATTATAGGGGCATAAAAAAAACAGTGAATTTAATTTGCGTTGACTGAGGGGTCTTGGAAAGGGGAACTCAGCAAGAAAAAAAAAAAAAAAATATATATATATATATATATATATATATAAAGGACAAATATTAAAAAAAAAAAAAACGAAGAAAATAAAAATAAAAATAGAATAAATAAAATAACAAGCAATAATAATAATAGTATTAAAAGGGACTGTCTGTGCGTTTGTAGTGAGATGTCTAACTACATGATGATGTTCCAGCCTCTTTTGGTGCTGTTGCCGGAAGTTGCTCCTCCGCGTCGCCTTCCCCCTATAAAGGAGCGTATTATGTGGACAGCAGGGGCGCTTTTTATTTTTCTCATTTGCTGCCAGGTCCCTGTATACGGTGCCGGAACAGGTCAATTGAGTGATCCTTTTTATTGGATGCGTGTGGTGCTGGCAAGCAACAAGGGGACACTTATGGAACTTGGCATTTCTCCAATTGTTACCGCATCACTTATCTTGGAATTACTTTGTGGGGTGAAGATACTTAACTATGATGTGAACAATAAGCAGGAGCGCGCGGTATTTGATGGCATACAAAAGCTTGTTGCTTTGCTTATCACCGCTGTTGAGGCCATTGCATATGTAAGTTCTGGAATGTACGGTGACGTGCAGGATATTGGAATTTTTTTTTCATTTCTTATTGTTTTACAGCTCATGACTGCCACAATGATTTGTATTCTTTTGGATGAGTTGTTACAAAAAGGATGGGGTCTTGGCGCGGGTACTTCACTTTTTATAGCTACAAACATATGCGACACAATTATATGGAAAAGTTTTTCTCCTTCAACAATCAATACGGGCCGTGGTGTTGAGTTTGAGGGTGCTATTATTGCATTCTTTCATCTTATTGTTTCTCGCACTGACAAAGTGAGGGCTTTAAAAGAGGCGTTCTACCGCCCGCAGTTGCCAAATCTTACGAATATATTTGCCACAGTTGTTGTGTTTGCGGTAGTTGTGTTCTTTCAAGGATTTCGAGTACCGTTAATGACGAAGTCGCGCCACGCAGGAGCTGATCGCCAACCTTACATGATAAGGCTTTTTTACACCAGTAATATGCCGATTATTCTTCAGGCAAGTGTTGTGTCAAACATCAATTTTTTTTCTCAGATTCTTTCGCGGCGATTTGGGCATCACAACTTTTTGATTAACCTACTGGGTCGCTGGGAAGAGCGTGCGTATAGTCAGAGCGGGCAGATGTACCCTGTCGCTGGGCTTGCATACTACCTCACACCTCCAGTGACTTTTTATGACATGTTGAATGATCCCATACACGCCATTTTCTACATTGTGTTTGTTCTTACCTCCTGCGCCGTGTTCTCTAAGCTGTGGGTGACAATTAGCCACACCGGCCCGAGGGACGTCGCTAAGCGGCTTGCGGCGGAGGGCCGATGGCTGGCACAGGCGCGTGAGAGCGAAGACGACATGGCGCGCCTGCTGGAAAAGTACATCCCCGTCGCCGCGAGTTTTGGCGGGCTTTGCGTTGGTGCACTCACTCTTTTTGCGGACTTTCTTGGCGCTATTGGCAGCGGCACCGGCATTTTGCTTGCCGTCACGATGATCAATCAGTACTTTGAGATACTGCAGCAGGAGGGGAAGGAGCTTGGCTATAACTTTCTCAAGCAGAAACTGTCGTAGATTTACATGTTGTAACTGACACAAGTGATGTGTGTGTGTGTGTGTTTGTGTTGGCGTGATTTTGTGGTGGAAAAGAGACAAGGGGTGGAAAGTTGATTTAGTTGATTTGAGGACATCAATGGAAAATACTAATAGCAGTAATAATAATAATAATAGTCAAAAAAAAAAAAAAAAAAAGGGAGGGGGGTGAGTGGAGAAACTGCGTGTAGGTGTGCCTCTGTACGAATTTTAGAGAGGGAATGATTGACAAAAAGAAAAAAACATACTCACACGCACAGAAGAAATTGTTTTTTTTTTTTTTTTTTTTTTTTTTTTTTTTACAGGCTTTGTAATTAAATTAAACTATCAACAAACAACTGTTGTTCTTTATATATAATATATAATATATTATATACTTGCAGAAAGATCGTTGCCACATTATTCTTTGATACACGCAAACTCTCTTATTATATATATATATATATATATTAATGTGTGCGTTTTATTATTATTATTATTATTATTATTATTGTGTTTTTCTGAGCTTTGAAATGTTGTTGCGTGCGCATGTGTGTAGGTTAGCGGCATGAATGTGTTACCAAAGGGTTTTTGTGATGTGGGGAAAAGCGGGCATGGTAAATTTACAAATAATTGCGCATATATATATGTGTGTGTGTATGTTTTCTTAAAAAGCCAATAACAATATTAATAATGCGCTCAACAAATGTGAATTAAACAAAAAGGAATAAGAGAAAAAAAAAAACCGTTGGAGGAAAGAAATATATTACTGTGACGGAAGCGAACAAAGGTTATTGTGTGATAATTGAGCATTGGATGAATGAAACAGAAAAAAAAAAAAAAGAGAGATAAATATATTGGGAAAAAGGTAATTCTTTGATGATGAACAGCATGTAATGTTGACTTATTTGGCATAAACGACATCAACAACAGAATGTAGCACTTGTAAGAATACAAAATAAATTATCCTTATTATTATAGGGACAAAGTATTTTTGTTTTTATTTATTTTGATGTGTGCGTGCATGTGCTTGCGTTCTTGTAGTTTTTTTTTTTTTTTTTTTTTTTTTTTTTTTTTTTTTTTTTTTTTTTTTTTTTGCTTCCACTTTATATATATATATATAACTGAGAGAAAAAAAACCGAAAAAAAAAAAATGTTTTGGGTGACCTATTTGTTTTATAGTTGTCAGCCCATCTACATGCGGTGTGCAGTGTCCTGCTACTGCGCCTACTTCTTTCTGTTTTGGGGACGAATGATTGTGCGTGTTTTTGTCAGTTGTGTTAACTATGCGTGTTCGCAGGGGCGTGTGGAAATTTGCACCGCAAAAAAAAAGAAAGGAAGAGAAAAAAAAAAACGAAAAAAAAAAAAAAAAAGATTTATTGTTTTGTAGCGGTAATGTAGTGTTGTTGGATGTGGAAGTGTGGAAAAATAAAATAAAGATATAGAAAAAGAAAAAGGTTATGTAAGGGATGTTTTGTTAAAACAAAAAAAAAGAAAAAAAACGGTTAAAAAATGTCTGCTTTTTTGTATGTATAAAGTTTAAACACCTAAAAAAATTTTTTTTGTTTTTTTTAGTTGCTGTGGTGTAAAACGCATATTTAGTGTTTGTGGCTTGAAAAGTGTTGCTGCTATATATTGTCAGAAATAAACAAGGGCGTAAACATTAATACAAGTAGTCATATTTAAGCATATTATATAATTATATATACGCGTATTTGTTTGTGTTGTATTATAGTTATTATTATTGGATTTTGAGTGGTTAGGTCAGTTGGAGTTATGACGTTGCGGCACTGCCCTGAAGGACATTTGTTGTCGACGTTATCAACGGCAACACAGCAATTAAATGAAGTTGCTCCTGGTGGTCAATCATGTTATCTTGCTAACGAACACAACAAAAGAAGACTGCAAGGAGAGAAGGGGTCTAACAACCATATTGTTCTCTGGCCAAACACAACAAAAAATGGGAACGAACAGCAATGCCACTTTAGTCAGGGGAATAAGTGCACTTTTTTTTCTTTTAGTGATGATTCTTTCCCGCGTGGCTGTGGTGGTTGTGAACGGGGTGCGGAGTCACACAGACACAGCAGTGATAAGCAACACGAAAGTGCTGACGGTGTTAGAAGACCTACAACGTCATCGGCAACAACAATCGATGCTAGCGCTAGTCATGCGTGGCCGGAGTCAAATTTGCAAAATGGAAGTGGTCTTGGTCAGTGGAGAAGAAAGACGGAAGGAAAAGGACACTTTTTAGAAGGGCAATTGGTGCAAGAGAGAAGTGATGGATACGAAGGGAAAGTAAGGTTTGAAGTTCACACAGGGTTAGAAGGACTTTCGGCTGCTGAAAAACCAGCACATAACCTTGATGAGGGTGCCTCTTCTAGAGGTTGCTTTTCTGGACAAACTTGCAAGAATTCCGAAAGTCAAATGTGCGCAGTTGCCGAAAGCGCGTATTTGAGCCCGTCCTCGCTCTATTTGAGCAACTTGCTCACGCTTGGAAAATCGAAGATGTCGTCTAACAGGACCTCGTGCGTTCACGTGGCAGGATGCAAAGAGGACTCAACGATGGACACAAAGGCCTCGCTGTACGTTGGGAAGGTACTAGACGTGCCTTCCGCTGGGTGTGCTGGTGCCTCGCAGCGCGAGTGCAAGGACGTGCGGAACGCCGATAAAGAAGCGGGTGGGTTTTTGGGCACGCCTCACACTGCAGACTCGCTGCCGCAGCATCGACGAAGGAGTAAGCGGCAACAGCAGGAGAAAAAATGCGAGCAGATTGTGGGAGATGCGGACCACGGGATTGCGACCCGCATGATGGAGACGGAATCAAGTTTTTTTTTGGCACCTCGGCCGCCCTCTTCTTTGCTTGAGATAAACAACCAGAAGACTGACTGTAGGACGGTTGACGGCGAGTATTCTCCAATGGATCAGTCGATGGAGTCACTGCACGCCCAGCAGAGCAATAACGCGTATGAGAGTGAGACACTGCCCGGCAAGGAAGGAAGGAAGCCCCCTTTTGCTTCTTGCTGTTTGGATCGCTCCAACCCTGACAGCTGGCGCTTTAATCGACCCCGCTGCCACGCGTTTCAGCTACCACTTCACGCTATGCAGCTAACAGCACTATCTCTTACGGCACTTGGTACTGCTTTATTGTTGTCATCTGTGGTACCTGCTTACTACTTTTTGTATAGTGCTTCTTTTCTTGGCAAGTGGGGTCCCGTGGTTTTTGTATTTATAGCACTTGCTGTGGTCGCTGTTTGTTTTACATGGGTTTTTTGGTTTGTTGTCTCGTTTAGAGAGAATGGTGATTTTGCGAATGAAGGGGAGCTATGCAGCTTTTGTCAACGTTTTACGAGTGAGGAGTCAAGGCATTGTAAGGCTTGCAATAAATGTATCAGTGGATTTGATCATCATTGTAAATGGCTAAATATGTGCATTGGTTCAAAAAATTATCACTGTTTTTTTGTCTTTGTCGTTTCTGCTCTTCTTAGCACGGCGGCTGCGTTTGTGTCTAGCATTGTGCTTTTAGCCGGGTGGTGGACGCAGCTGGCAACATATTCGGTATTTTTTCGCATTGGGCCTTTTGTGCTTTGCGTTTTTACATTGCTGGCGCTACCTCCTCTTGTGCAACTGCTGGGTTTTCACATTCTGCTTCATTGCCGTGGGATGACAACGTTCGACTACATCATGTCCCAGAGAAATACGGCACATGATTGCCAAGGAGAGGCCCCTACTGAGGACGAAAAATAAGTTAGTAATTCAATTGTAACCCTCAATAATTCTTTTCTTTTTTTTTTTTTTTTTTTTTTTTTTTGGGGGGGGGGGGGGGGGGGGGTTTTTTTTTTT
>JAWVMR010000041.1:0-29440 GCA_036321205.1 Trypanosoma caninum | reverse complement strand
AAAAAAAAAAAAAAAAAAGAAAAAACTGCAAATATTTTAACTGATTGTGATTTTTTTATAATCTTATACACAAACAGACATACAGACAGACACGTGTATATACCTATATAAATATATATGTGTATATATCAATACTACTACTACTACTACCAAATATAATAATAATAATAATAATAATAATAATAACTAATAAATAGATTAAAAAACGAAAAAAAAAACATTTGTAGATATTATTATTATTATTATTATTATTATTATTGTTATTATTATTATTAATATATATATTTTTTTTTTTTTTGAGGGAGGGGAGGGGTAGGTGTTTGTGTTACTATTGTATATATGTATATTATTTATATCATTTGTATAATTTATGTATATTTTCATTTATTTATGAATTACAGATAGAATAATTGTATAGTAATAATAATAATGATAATAATAATATTAATAATTATTATTATTATTATAATTATTTATTCCTTTTTTTTTTCTTATTTTTTAAAGTCATACGGAATTTACTGTTGTTATTACTATCAAAGGTTTTATTTGGCTTAATAGAAAAAATATATAAATATAAATATAAATATAAATATAAATATATATATATAGTTTAATCAGTAGTAATTGCTGCTATTATAAGGGGTTATTGATAAACAAAAACAACAACAACAACAAAAAAAAAAAAAAAAAAAAGCAACAAGGATACTATAAGAGATTAGGTGTTCTTATTAGCAAGGTGTTTTAGTGTTTAATTGATTAGTTTTTTAATTTTTAAAATTAAAAAAAAATTTTTTTGTTTTGTTTTTTTAAATATATTACCAGTAGTTGATTGCGGAAGTGGTGCAAGAAATATAATATATATATATATATTATAATTCAATAAAAAAAAAAAAGAAAAAATACAATAAAATAGTGGGAACGATGCCGGTTTTAAGTGAAAAGGAGGTTTCTAGTGTGGAAAAACTTTTAACTTCTATACGTGCGGCATTAGCACTTACAAACAGCCGCATTAAAAATGCGGCGACAGAAAACAAATTAAGCTCATCACTGTCTTTGCTGCCGCCGACTATCTCTGTGGTAAACGAGGCGATGATGGCGGAGAAAACTGCTTGGGCGGAACTTGCCGCAGTGTTTTGGCGTGTTGCAAGTCGTCAGCAAACACATTTATTGTTTTTTGTTACATTAGACGCTGCACAGATGCTGCGTGAGCTTAGTGATGGGTTACTAAACTACATAAACTCAAGATTTACCGCATTGGTATCTAACGCCATTGCTGCTGACGTGATGGTGTGTGCATCGTCTCTAGACGCAGATCACATCCTTTTTTTTCTTAGTGCTTTCTGCTCTTTGCGGAGCTGCGTCGTTATGATGTGCGGCGACGAGGCGAGCGGAAAGGAGCTTCACAGTTACGTTTGCAGCGCGTTGGTGCGGCAGCGACATCTTCACTGGATGACATGTGTTTTTCGTTCGTTTTGCGAGGACGCGCGGTGTGCGTGGGTGGAGGGCAGAGACGTAAAAAATAGCGCAGCAGCAGCAGTTCATACCGTCTTGAAATGTTTGCTGCACTGTTGCATGACAAACGCTGAGTGCTCTCGTGAGCTTATTTACACAGAACCAAAACCGCTTGTGGCAAGTTTGTTGTTTGGCCTGCGTTTGCGCATCGCCACCGCATCTTTAATTCGCCCGCATATGACTAGGGAGTTGGATAATAACCCTGAAGGCACATTATACATGTCATCACCGTTGTCATCCTCACTATCACTACCCTTCACTGTGCCAACAAACAAGGAAGAGCTTGCCAAGTACATTGAGTCTGGGCGATATAATATATACGACAGGGTAAACCTTGAGGCTCTTTGCGTTCTTGTTGCCGCTGTGGAAGGGGCGGCCGCACATAACAGTCCTGACATTGTCCTTGCACTGTGTCTTATCATTGACCTGAGCTCGCGTGGTATTGCGCAGTCGCAAAAGGACGATATAAATTTACAGATTGCAATGTATGAGAATGTTTTGATGGCATGGAATGTTCTTTGTCAACTCTTGCGATCACGTAATGGAGTTACAGTGGCTTCTGATCTTGCAGCCCGCCGTGAGGCAATTTTGCAGCAAATTCTTAAACATGACTTGGCAGGATGTTTGCAGCGCATTCTGTGTGGCTGCCCTCACATTGTAACTTGCGAGACTGCGCTGTTTCAGTCAGTTAAAAATTTATGCATACCTCCTTCTGTGGTGTGCAATAATAACAGCGCAGTTGTTTATTGCAGCAAAGAGCACATTTGCTGTGGGTCATTAGATTTTTTTGTTGAAGATAAATATAGACGTCAGTCGTTTCAGGAGGGATCGAACACACAAATTCAACAAAAGCAACACCATTTGGATTCTATAAATTTGCAAGGAGCGAGTTTTTGGTACAATGCTTTTTGTGATAGCCATTTAGTTTTTAACAAGTGTCAATCAATGTTTTCTTTGACGCATTTACTTTTGTATGGTGATGAGTTTTTGAGGCAACAGGAGCAACGCAATGTTGGTGATCCGGTTGCAGATCACAGCGCGCGGTTGAAGGACGATGTGCTGGAGGACTGGTGGTACAGTAATAAGGCATTTGTGGAGCTTGTGCGTAGCCACACGCGTGTGCTGAGAAGTATATTTTTAGATTCTACAACATGTTTTTTATTACGTCTATTGTTGTGCAAACTACTAGCTCAGATTACTATGCGTACTTCGTGTGCTTTTTTATTGTTGGAAGGGCGTTGTCTTGTGCGCTCATTTTTAAATGTTTTGCTTGAACAAGAGCGTTATTTGTTGTCACATTTTCAAGGAACCACGGACTTACTGCAGTCAGAAATCAACGACGAAACCAACGAGTGTTGTTTGAAGGAGATAAATATACAAAATGAGCCTAAAGTTTTGCGACAAACTGAGTTTTGCTTATCAATGAATAAATTTAACTTTTATGGAATGCTTTTACAGCAGATCGTTGCCGCGTTTTGGCATGTATACAATGTTTTACACATGTCTCCTTTACCTGGCGAGGCGGTTGATTTAATAGAGTTGCCTTTTTTGCTGCTGCGGTGTAAAAAGGCTATAGTAATGAAGGAAAACTTTGGTCAAGTATATGTTGACACACACAAAATTGTGGATGCTCTTTTTTCACCACTGGTGTGGATTTGGTATAGAGCTCTTTTAACAAATAATAATGAGAAAACTAATAGTCGCTCATGCAAAGTATTGATGGATCTTTTTTTAGACTTTTTTGAGATGAGTAAAATACCAGTTAAGATGGAAAAATTATTTGGAATTTCAGATTTTTTATGTTTTGTTTCTTCTACATTTGTATCATCGTGCTTGCATTACTCACCTCCAACTATGGAGGCCACTACGCAGTCAGAAACTGCTGACATTATTTTTGACAGACCTGATAATCAAAAATGGAGATCTGGCTATAATACTATTGAGGTACTACGTGATATATTTGTTTTTCTTGTAAAACATGACGCATCTTTTTTTTCTACCCGTACGTTGGAAATACTAATTGATCTTTTTTTTGTTAATGATGCACGTTTGTCAGAATTGGGGCGTAAATGTATTGAAAGCAGTTTAAACTTTGGCGATGTGTATGTTAAATATGCGGAGGTAATTACGAGTGCGGCAGACTCATTATTAGTTCGATTGCTGCCGCTTTTTTTGGTTGACTTTCTCTCTTGTGAGGTGCCAGCAAATGTCAAACATGAGCGACGTGTGTGGCTTTTTCAACATGGCTGTATTGACGCAGTAATCACTGTGTTAGAGCGTCTTTTGCGTGCACCACAGGACACTACATACTTTTCACAGCTGATTTACGTGCTTTTTCGCTTTCTTTCTTTGTGTGAGTCCGCAAGAGGCCAAGAGCCACGTCTATCTGAAACACGTCTGGTGAAGATGTTTATAGATACTCTTGCTTTGTTAGAGGGGCACGATAATTTTTTTGTTATTGCACAGGCAGTCCTTGACGCTGCTATATCGAAATATGACGACTATTCTACTAGTTCTTGCAATGTGAATTTATTTGCTCCCTTCACACTTCCTCTACCAAATTGCTTTGCGGAGAAGCCATTGTTTATTGACTTGCTTTCCTCTTTGTTGCGCTACGCCAGGTGTCATGCAATTCAGTTGGAGTCTGAGCTTAGGTCAGCTGTGCACATGGTGTTGAAGACAACGACAAAAGTGCACTCTGACGCTCTTTTACAGCTGGCACTGCAGACAAAACAGGCGGAGTTGTTGCCGTTTTTGGAGTTGGACGTTGTTGCCGCTGACCACATGTTGCCCTATGTTGGCAGCAGCGATGAAATCAAAAACTTTTGGATACCAATTTTGCGAGAGGCACCTGTACGTGCTCAGTTGCGCTTTAACTGCACTGGTGGCATTACTGTGACTATGGGACAGTGGCCAGAGAGGGGCTTTTCTATTTCTGCTTATTTTTATTTTGATGAGATTTATAGTAATATAAAATTGTTTGAGTTTGTGGATGGAAAAATGGGACCATCATCTTCGACGTCAGTTCTTATTGCTGACGGTAACACTATACACATTTTACATGAAGGAAAGCAATTACCTTTAAATGAAAACCATTCACTTCCAGATCTTGCACCACGTCGTTGGGCCCACTTTCTTGTTGTGATGAGTCTTGTTAACACAGTTAGCGTTTACCTAAACGGAAATATAATTGGTACAAGTGTATTGCATTACTTTTGGCCTCACTCTGAAGTAGTCGCTAATATTGGACTAGTCAATGCTGTGGTGAAAGATAGTCTTTTTTCTATTGGTTCTGTGGTAATATGGAATGAAGAGTTGACAACGCCGCAAGTGGAAGCTTATATCGCGATTACTGGATA
This sequence comes from Trypanosoma caninum, assembly GCA_036321205.1. Lineage (NCBI taxonomy): Eukaryota > Euglenozoa > Kinetoplastea > Trypanosomatida > Trypanosomatidae > Trypanosoma > Trypanosoma caninum. Next base: position 24,569 of record JAWVMR010000041.1, on the reverse strand, counting down.
TCAGCAAAATCTATGCAAAATACTTGAGTGTGAGGTGCCGCGTGAACTTTCAGAAAACTTTACGCCACCACCTCTTGAGAATCGTATTGCTGTTTTTGTGCCATACGAAAATCGGGAATCGCTATTGATTAACATTCTTGGGGATGAAAGTGCAAATCACCCGATTGTTGCAAAGTTGACTGGCAACTATGCGATTCCTCCGAAAAACTGGATTGATTATCGTGACATTTTCTTAAGTCGTAGTGGCCTTACTTATCTGCTTGAATGGATAGGTCAGTCCACCACATCTGACGAGTTGCAGTTTTACATATCACTTGCCTGCGATTGCATTCGGGGAATTAGAAACGGCGGAACAATGGACTTTAGAACATATATTTTGTTGCGATTTCATCTATCTCATCTTGCACATCTCATTACACCACCTATTTGTGATAGTCTGCTTCATCTTGCAACGACGCGGGTTAGTGTGAATGGTGAGTCACATAGCTTTATTATTAATCGTCTTGTTTTTGATTATATACTACGCGATGTCAGACTTTTTGCTAGCATTTCAGTGGAATGTGCTGCGTATCTTATAAGGCGAATGGAGGCAATGTTTAACGTTGCAACTTGCCGGTTTGCATCACAAAACGCAAACTACATTATGCCTTTTTGCTTTATAGATTCTATTCTTAATGGGCTTGTTTACGCAGATGTTTCGCTGCCTTTTGTTATTCTTAGCTCTCTAATATCATGTCTGAAGCATATAATGATAGCTTGTAGGTTTGAGTTAAATATTGTTCATGCGTTTGCCTCTACTGCGGCGGTGCTTACACCAATGGAAAGTGAGTCGATTGGACAAAAGTCATCATCATCATCACCATCGTTATTGCACCAAATGAAAGTTCCTAGACCACGATTTTCGCTTATTCGTGTTTTGCCTCGCAACGCATGCGACATACTTTTTATTATATTGCGGAGTCTTATTGAATGTTGTGAAGACAACGCGTTTGGTACGTCCTTTGGACAAGTTGTGGATCTTAGTTGGTACTTTGTGTGTGTTTCGCGCTTTGCTGATGGTCCATCTGTGGTTTATGCGACGCGGTTACTTTTTGAGGCCTTGCGGTTTAATTCTGACCTCCGCCACGAGGTGTCACAAAATTCTGCGGCAATTGTGGATGCACTTTTGCCACACAGTCTCAATGAGGACTTACTATTGCTGTTGTTTAGTTTTTTTGTTGGTACTGGAGGCCGAATAGACCTGCTTTCTTCTAAGGCACCACTTTTTCAGCAGCTCGCTGGTGTTTTTGACTGCATGACAGCACAGCCTGATGGTATTGTGGCACCAATCTTTGCAAAGTTACTTTCATCGCATCTTGCCGCAGTGTTATCAACGCCACTGTGTTTTTGGCCGTGTAGCGTTAGCTCTGTGATGTCACGTCGACGACACCGCTCGTGTCGTATTTATAAATACTTTAGTTTTGCGTGCGTTTGTGGGCGGTTGATGCTTCACATTCATGTAAAGCGGCTTTTTACACAGTCGAAAAATATAACTCTGCCGTCGCAACGAATACGCAATGCACAATTGTCATCAGCAAGTGGGGAAAAAGGTGATTGTGTGTTTACATCTTATGTTAAACACCGTGCGGCGTGGACTGTGTTGCGTGTGTGTGTTTTTATCTGGAATGGGATCTTGAAAAACCGTTACAAGACTCTCCTGCGGCATGCAACTGCCTCTTTATCATCACCATCATTCGTAGCCTCAAACGTTGAGGCAAAAGGCACTATTTTTGTGTTGGACGCACTTCAAAGACTTTCATGTAGGCGTGATCTTTTTGCTTCTCTTACGTTATCGACTTACCAAATTGAAGCGTTTGCTTTTTTAGGATCGTTTTTACGCCGTGATAATGTGCTGGAAACGACAAACAAGTTATTTGCTTCATATACATCCAACACAATGGGAATTAATTTTCAAAGCACATTTACGCCGCATGAATTGATACAACCACAGACAAACAAACACCATGAAAAGGAAGAAAAAGAGCAAGACACTACACATATTGATGAAGGGATTGCGCAATGTCACGCCCTTCCCAAGTTGATGGAAGGTGACGCAGATGATTGGTGGGAGGTTGTTATTGAAGACAGCACCGACAGCGACGAGAATGAAAAGGAGGAAAATGATGGTGACTCTTGTGATGGTACTAATTATAATGATGAGGACAGTTATAATAAAAAGGAGAAGGTTGAAAATTTTGACAATGGTTGTGGTGATGGTGATGTGGCTGAGGATGAGGAGCATGATGGGTGCAAAACAGCTGAAATTGAAAGGTTTGTAGTGCATGAAGATGGTTGGTTGAAACATGACATTTGTGCGCAGCCAACTGTTGCTACGTTATTTGCGAAGTCTGGACCAGAGGACTCAACGCTTCACACCCAGCAGCTGGCGGCGGCGTGCAGAGAGGATGACCGTGTTTGTTTACCGCACGAACGCGTTGAGTTCTGCAGTGACGCCGGTGCCCCACCAAATAGCAGCAACAGCAAAGAGAATGTGAAGGAAACGCAGGCGGCATCTTTACCGTCACAAAATATATACAGTCAATTATGTCTTTCTCATATTTTGTGTACTATTTTTACTGAGACTGCTAGAAATAACACAAGATTTGAAGTGAATGAAAGCGAAGTTTTGACGGCAGCAATGAATTTGGCTGATTTGACTGAACATTTCCCGTTTTTTAGCATGTGTATGTTGGAAAATAAGGCAATGGAAGTGTTGAGCAGTATTATAATCTCCTCATTATTTACTAAGCCAGTTTCTACTGAGTGGGCTGCGAAGCAAACATACGGCCCGTGTGGTACGTTACTATTTCAGATGATGCTTGTTTCCGGCTCTATTTCAAGTAATGAAGATGCGATATTAACGTTAACACATTTTTTTACTCAGCAAATTTTTTTTTGCGCACACGTACTAGAAAATATTTTAGGACTTAACAAAAGAGCCGTATCTTTTACAGAAAATACCACTGAAAACATATCTAGGAGCAATACCAGTTTTAGTGTATTGCAAGAAAGTTCCTTATTTGACGTATTTGTTTTTAACATATGTTCTTTTAACAATCTTTTGGTTCACTTTATTTTTTTTGATGTTATGAGTTTGTCAAATTTTTTTTTATACTTTATTGCTTTATTTACATGGGCCTCGCTTTTTTGGCCTTTTCAGGCGATAAATCAACTTCGCTCGCAGATTGTAAGATGTTGTATTGCTGTATTGAATCGCCCATCACTAAATGAAGTCACACCAGAGCTTATGGAGCTTGTATACATGTTGCTTGGGCGCGTTTTGTGTTCACAGTGGATTATGGAGGAGATGTTTGAGTCCTTGTTTTGGGCACTTTTTCGTATTTATGTTTTTTTACCAACTGCACATATAAATGAGGACGATATAGCTCGACGAAAACATATTGCTATTTTGACCTTTCGCAGTATAATGTTGACGTACAATAAAAGCAAAGCGTTACGCAAGGCACTTTCAATGAATACTCTGACGCAACGTTTTTCACTTTATGAGGACTTTGCTGCGACGCTTCTGTTAGAGGATCAGAAAACCGCAGTTATTTCGTTTGATATGTTCTGCCGCAACAATATGGTGACTATTGGTAACTTTATGTCTGGTCGCCCTAAAGCAAAAGCAGAGAAAGCTTTTAAGTTGTTACTGAAAAACCGTAGTGAATACTTGAAACACATTAATGTGTTTAGGGAGACGCATAGCAAAACAATTAAATTAGCGGACGGATATCGCATTGTAGAGCGCATACAAGCGTATAATTCTCGTTTTTCTTCATATGTTGGCCACATCTCACAATTAGAACAAGAGCGACTTCATCGGCTTGTAATTCCAAGCTACTCTTTTCAAAATACTAATCAGAATATTCGTCCTGTTCGTTATGTGGATTGTTGTGGCAACCACAGAATGATACTTTCAAGTTGCCGTGTGGAGGACAATGCTTTTTTGTCAAATGTTGTTGTGAGCATAGACAAGTGCGAGCCACATTTAAATCACATCTCTGCTTTGATTCAGCCTATTGCAATTCGCTCTCGACCATATATTGTTGGTGGTGTTAGGAGCACATTTGTAGATTTTAGATGTCATGTGAGTCACTCTGCAATGTCTCTGCTTCGTCAGTTGTTAGCTCCTAACGAAATTTTGCGCTTTATTAGTAATGGTTTTCGTATAAATGGTATACATGTTACCCCATGTCTTATTCTTCTTACAAACAAAACGTTGAAACTTATTAGTTTTTCCCGTATTACAGAAGCAGGAGACATTATTCTTTCAGAGTTGGAACAAGATACTGAAGACGAATTTAGTTCACTTCCCAACAAGGGTAGTCAAAAAATTTTTAAGGGTAAGCAATCTCAGCATCAGCAGATTGCTTTGAAATTTGCTCTAGCTGTCACGAATAAATTACAGCGATTTCTTACTGAAGGAACAGGCGGTGGTGTTAGTGGTGGTAGTAGTAGTGGTGGCAACAAGCGAGGGCTGCGCAAAATTGAAGCGTGGAAGGATGGCACAAAGGTTGCGCAATCTGTACGGCAATCATCAGCACACTTTTACCGGGATGTCTTTTGGGTGCATTCAGTAAGGAACATTTGCAGTGTGCGCATGATGCACTACTTGCATCAAGATACTGCAATTCTTCTCAACTTTATTGACGACGATAGCTTATTTCTATCACTTATGGATGCACAGCAGTCAATGCACACAGGTGCAAGAGATACGTTTTTCTCTGTTTTAAAGGAGGTGCTTAACCCACAATGCTGTCAATTTTATGAGCATTCACAACGCACCGCTAGTATTCGTTCTATGCTTATTCGTTGGGCTACCAGGGCTGTATCTACATTTGATTACATTATGTTTCTTAACTGCGTTGCTGGTCGCACACCGGCAGACTTTAACCAGTACCCTGTGTATCCATGGGTGCTGGCTGACTATAAATCAAATGAACTGGCACTCGATTCGCCAGCGACGTATCGTGATCTTTCACTGCCAATGGGGGCACAAACAGAGAGTCGGCGGCAGGCTGTAACGCGAGTTTACCAGCAGATGGTTGAAATTATGGAGTCTGACTCTGATGCTGGAAGTCGCAAGCCTTTTCATCATGGGACACATTACTCCACAAGTGGCGGGGTATTGTATTTTTTTGTTCGTAGCGAGCCATTTTCAACATTTGCGCGTATTTTTCAGGGTGGCGCTTTTGATGTGGCCTCACGTTTGTTTGACTCAATTGAGGGCTCATTTCAATCTTGTATGAATGGTCCAGCAGACTGCAAAGAGTTGACTCCAGAGTTTTTTTATGATGGCATGTTTCTTGTAAATGAAAACCACTTTAATTTTGGTGAAAAACCTGATGGGACGGTTGTAAATGATGTGAGGTTGCCTCCTTGGGCAAAGGGCTCAACACAGGTGTTTACTGCTGTTATGCGGTATGTTTTGGAAAGTTCGGCTGTTATTAACAATATTCATCGCTGGATTGATCTTATTTTTGGCGTCCGTCGACGTGGCAGATTGGCTGTGGAAAGCTACAATGTTTTTCAGCGAATGACATATGGCGAAGAGGTTTTACTGGCACTTAAGGAGAGCAAAAATTCACGTGACATTGATGTGATAATAGCAGAGGTGGAAAACTTTGGGCAAACACCGTTGCAGTTATTTCAAGAACGTCATCCAGCGCAACAGGAACTGGAGCCAGTGGACACCATGAGCGGCACCAACAGCGGTAACAATAATAATAATAATAATAATAATAATAGTGGTAGTGGCAGTGGCAGTGGTGGTGGAACTACTGCTAACAATGGCAACATTAGCAACGTTGGTAATATGAATAATGCAGTCGGTAGCAGTAATTTGGGTGGAAGTAGTCACTCTCTTCGTAGCGGGCATACATATACAGCGGCTTTTCAGGGACAGTTGCCAAAGGTTATGTCCATGATAAAGCACGTGCTTGATTTTCCGCAAACATGGTATACACTACAAGAACCAGCTCCCGAGACTTTTCAGGCTTTGCCCGCATGTTTTTGGGATATGGTTTCTATTCATGAGAAGGCAGTTGTTGACTTTGTAACAGGACGTACTGGGGTTAAGATGTGCTGTTACAAGTTTATTATGCCAGTCGATAAGAGTGACTATTTGCTTTACTGGTGCCAAAGCGAAGATTCGTTGCTGCGTTTTGATACCAAAAACGGACAGCTTTTGTCATTTTTGCGTGTTAGGTCTATAACAAGGTCTACCGCAACTGTTAGCGCATTTTCTGTGGGTCATCGTGAGGCACTTGTTTTGATTGGCTCTATCAGTGGCACAATATACTGCTTTAGCCCAAGTTTGGAGGATGACATTTTGCTTTTAAGATCGACGTTGTGCCATCATAGAAACCCTGTAGCTGGGTTTGCAATGAGTACAAAACACAGTCGTGTCATTAGCTTCACAACGAGCGGGGATGACTGCCCTATTGTGTGGTGCATTCAGCGCTTTTATTTGGAAAAGTTACATCAGCTGGACACATTTAGTGCTTTGCCATCTGCAACGTCAGGTGGGCGCATTGTTGTTGCGGCCACTGTCGATCCACAGAACTCCAACTCTGTTCTTATCACCCGGCGAAATCTTTTGATATTCGACAGGCACGGCGAACTCTTCGGCGTTGGGGAGCTCCCAATTTCTGACGTGGCTGCGCCGCCCCTGCGGGATGACGAGCCGCCGGCCGGTGCTGCGGCGTTCGTTGCCAGCATGACCGCCGTCGCGACGTACGACACGCTCGAGTGGGCTGCCGGCACTCAACTTATACTCACGGGGCACCAGGACGGCAGCCTGTCGCTCTGGCGCGCGGTGCGTTTGCCGCCTGCGGAGGTTGAGCGCTACCGCATTGCGGTAGTGGAGCACTGCGGTCGCATTGACGTGCGGGAGGGCGGCCAAACTTTGCGACTCGGCGCTGTCACGGCAATTCACCAGGAGAAAGCGGATGAGCCCATTTTTTTTATCGGCTACCACAGTGGCGCGGTGCGGGTGCTAAGTTTTGAGAACCACCCGTCAGAAATTGCAAAGATTGTAAAGTCTTAGTCCCAAATCAAGTTTTTTTTTTTTTTTTTACTTTTTTTTTTTGTTTTATTTGCTTTATTTTTGTGATGGTGCATGTAAGTTGTTTATTATGGCTATTATTTATTGATTTATTATTATTATTATTATTTTATTATTATTGAAAGTGTTTTGTTTTTGTTGAATTTATTGCCATTGAAGCTATATATATTATCAACTCTACAAAATAGGGAGGTGGTGGCGGTGTCGGGTAAAAAAAAAGAAAAAAACAGGAGCAATATAAGTGCTTTTTTGTATAGTGGTAAAAAAGGGGATAAAGGAGAGAAGACAATAAAGTATAAAGTTGTGGGAATAGGAGCTGTTTGGCTTTTTTTTTTTACTTCTTTCTGTGTGTGCGTGTTTTTGTAGTGGTGGTCTAAGGCAACAAATGCAAAATAATGCCGAGGGTATTGCTTTATGCATTGTGCTGGCAGAACCGGACGTTTTTGAACTTGCGTTGTGGGTGCGTGAAGTTCTTGAGCAGCACTTTTTGTTGCCTTGTGAACGCATAGCCCTTTGCAATGTTGGCCAGGAGGATGGTAACAAAAGCCGTTTTTATACTGCCGCCTTAAGTGCTTTGAAAGAACGTATGAACTATAGTTTTTTTGCTGAAAATAATTATGCCGGCAATGATGGGACTAAGGCAGATAATGTACTGTGTCTTATCATTTCTATTTTTTTTGATGGTCAAAGTGAAGCAGCAAAGGCAGAGTTTATTCAGCTTTGGAAACTTTTTTCTAAGAAAGAAGCTGAAAATAGTGGCAATAGTAGCTTTGATGGGATTATGTCATTAGACAGTTCTTGGTTTTCAAAGGTGCACTTTATAATGCAGACAGTGAACGCTAAGAAAGGAATTGATGTACTCAAAGATAACAGCGAGGCGCTAGTGCGCAGTCTCCGCAAAAAGATATCATTAGGTGGGGTCGCTCAGCACGTTGACCCACACGATGCAAAAGCGGTTACTGGGACCACACGGATAACCGCCCCACCATCATTGCAGTCGACGTCATCATTAGTGTTACCGGCGTCGGAGTTAACATTGTCAGAGGTCAAAAAGGATGGCGTTGCTTTTGGTGTGGAGAATTTCAGCGAAGCTGCCGTCTCTGCCGCCATTTATGAAGGTCAAGGAGAGTGTTTTATTCTTGTTTCAGGCGACACAATGGAGGAGTTTCACAAACATGTGGAGGAGCTTCAGATGTCAGCGAAAAAAATTGGGGCTGGTTGTGTACATGTAGTGACAAAGCCGCGAGAGGTGCAGGTTGCTCGTAAAGAGAGCCACGGCAATAGTGGTACTTGTGGCACTAATACTACTGCTGGGAGCAACAAAAAGAGAAAGGTAATTGCGCAGGAATTTTTTCTTCGTAAGAATAACCTGGGGGAGCATATTGGGCTGCGTCTTGCAATGTGCGGCAATGTTGATAGCGGAAAGTCGACACTAACTTCAGTACTGACTCGCGGCTGCCGTGATGATGGACGAGGGTATGCTCGTGCATTTGTTTTTAATCACAAACATGAATCAACATCAGGGCGCACATCAAGTATTAGTGAAAATTTTTTGGGGTTTTCTTCCACTGGCAAGGTTGTAAACCACACTGTTTCATTGACAAAACGTGGGGGTGGAAGCGTCTCTAATGGACAACTTGCACAACTTTTGATGGAACAGAGTGCAAAAGTGCTTACTTTATACGATCTCGCAGGTCATGAGCGCTACCTTAAGACCACGGTGCTTGGCATGACACGGAATATGCCTGATTATGCATGTGTTGTAATTAGCGCAAATAATGGCATTCAACGTATGACAAAAGAACACATTGGACTTTGCATTGCTCTTAAGATTCCTTTTTTTGTTGTTATCACACGTATTGACTCCACACCAGATAATGTGCGACAAGAAACTTTGGAGAATATTCACAAGCTTTTAAAGACACCGGCAGTGCGGAAACTGCCTTTTATGGTGCGCAGAGAGGAGGATGTTTTGCTTTGCGCCAAAAATCTTCGTTGTGACCGCATCACACCAATATTTGAGGTGAGCAATGTAAAAGGAAATGGTATAGAAGAGCTTCTTTGTTTTTTAAATCTTCTTCCACTGCGAAAAGATTGGCGGAAAGCTCGTTCAATGCCACAGGAGATGGTTATTGATAACATATTTTTTGTTACGGGTATTGGTACTGTTGTTGGAGGCGTTATCACGCAGGGCGTATTTCATGTGAACGACGCGGTTCTCCTTGGCCCTGACATTCACGGTGCATACCGCACTGTGCACATAAAGTCAATTCACGTGAAAGGCAGAGAGATATTAGAGGCGGTAGCAGGATCTGATGCGACTTTTTGTCTTAAGAAGGAGAAGCGGAATACAATACGCAAAGGTAACATACTTGTGGATTTGAATAGTCCTGTTGCGGCGTATTGGCAATTTGAGGCGGATGTTAGAATTTTGTACCACTCAACAACAATTCTTGCGAATTATGAACCAGTTATCCACTCAACTACTGTGCGACAGTCAGCTCGCATTGTGTATGTGGCAAAGGAAATTCTTCGTACTGGCGATTGTTCTCTTGTGCGGTTTCATTTTTGTTATAAACCGGAGTTTATGAAGGTTGGGCAACAGCTTATATTTCGTGAGGGCCGCACAAGAGGAGTGGGAACAGTAACAAGTCTTATTGCCGCACGAGATGAGTCATTTAACGCTAAGAAACGAGTAAAGAAACTGAAAAATGAAAGACATTAACAGAGATGGTATTGCAAAGAGGTAAAGGACGACAACAAGAAGAGCGAAAAAAAAAAAATAAAAAAAAAATAGAGAGATATGTGTACATATATATATATATATATATAACTATATAGTAGTTATAGCTATATGTAAACTTAGCGAGAAAAAAAGAGAGAAGAAGAAGGAGTGGGGTTTGCGGTGGGAGAGGGGGGAAGAAAAGAATGAGTTGAAAGAACAAGTTGAACCAAGCTGTATACATTAAAAATACAGAACGTTAGATGCTGTTTATTTTTATTTGCTTGTATTATTACTGCTAACATTATTATTATCATTATATATATATATATATATTTTTTTTTTTTTTTTTGGGGGGGGTGATTTGGTATGGGAGGAAAGGAAGGAAAATAAAAACAAAAAGAAGAAGAAGAACAACAACAAGAAAAAAAAAAAGAAAAAAAAAACGAAAAAAAAAAAAAAAAAAACAAAAGGCGGAGGAGTAATGGCAGTATTAAACTCTTGCACCGCTGAAAAGATTTTGGCTCCTTTGTGTAAAGTCGCGTGCAAAATTGAAAGTCGTTCAGCAACAAAACTTTCAGCAGTTGATGCCACAATTGCGAGAACAATTGCGGAACACAATCAATTGGGTACAGACGCCGCCGCAAGCAGCACTAGGCGCTATGTTTACGAGCAGAAACAACTTTTTCATTATCGTGTCGTACGTTTTTTTGATGAGTGCCGCTATCTTTTTTCAGGTAATTACTTTTATTCATATGATTTAAAAAAGTTTATATGGGATATTCGATTTTTAACAAAACTTTTGTTGCTTTTTATTTTTGGAACTCTTTTTGGTCGGCAGAGCATTTTTCCACCCATTGATCCCGACTCCCCACTTGTTCTTGCGCTGGAGACAAAGGTAAACCCGAACTATTAGAGGTTTTGATTAAAAAAAAAAAAATAAATAATGAGAATAAGAATAAGAATAAAAAAATAGGGCAAATGTTAACAGTATATGAACAAATGCTATTTGTTTGTTGGTGGCAAGAAAAATATATGCATACACACACAGAAGCAAACAAACAAACAAAAAAAAAAAGGTTTTGTTTGTAATAGCAAATAGAACTAGTATTGATTGCAAAAACAGAAAAGGCCGATAAAAATAATATATATATATATATATTTTTGATAGAATAGGGAAAATTGTGGCTGGAAAGGGCGGCGTGGGAAAAAGGAGTAAATGGAAAAACAAAAAAAAAAAAAAAAAAAGAAGGAGGGGATGGAGAGAAATATTAAATTTTATTTGGTTTTTGCACTTTTTATTTATTTATTTATTTTTCTTGTTTTGTTGTTATTGGCATGCTGTGCTTTGGAGAGAGATGTCTTTCTGTTTATAGGGATTATATGTATGCACGTTGCCAATGTTGTTTGTCGTTTGTGTATAGTCAATTGCTTGTTGGTATATTTATTTACATGTTTTGGTGTAATTTAACTGTCGGGATTTTACTGGTGAGAGAAGATTAATGGGGGGAAAATCAAGCGGAAAAAAAAAAAAAAATAAATAAATAAAAAAAGGCGAGTACATTTTTTTTTTTTTTTTTTTTATTGTGTTTAATTGGCGCTTAAATCACAACAAACTACTGTTGTGCGTTTAAAAAAGTTTTTTTTTTTTTTTTTTATTTATGTTTTTGACGCCACATTGAATTACTGACCAAAGCCACCAGAAAAAGGTAAAAAAAAAAAAGAAAAGAAAAAAAGAGCAAATAGCGCGTGAGAAATATAAAAAAGAAGCATCATTAAAGAGATTAAATATACTTCTGTATACATTTAATGAAATCACATCAGCTGTATGAGCCGTTTGACCGCGTGTGGGTGAAGATGGACGGCTACGACTGGTGGCCGGCTCGAATCGTCAGCGATGAGGAGCTTCAGACGAACGGGCAGAGTCGCCCAGAGGGCTGCGACATCACCGTTTGTTTTTATGAGGGTACAACGACGCCCGCGAGTCTCGAGCACTTCCACAGCGCCGGGGCAAACCTCACGTTTTTTGAGACATCCTCAGAAAAAGCTGTTACTGCTGACGCCGACCGACTTGCAGCGATTCGGCGGGCAGAGGCTGATGAGATGGCGAACCCGCTCAAATATGAGTTTGCGTTGGGCGACCGCTCAGCGGCGAACAAAACGGGCGACGGCGTGGCTGCGGCGGCTCCGGGAAGGCGCGCTGTGGGGGCAACTTTGCATCACCATCAGCGCAATGCAGGCAAACGCAGCCGTGAGGTTGATGTGGAGGAGGTAGACCGTCTTGCTTTGCACTTGTTACCGGATGAAAAGCTTATTGATATTGCTAGTCGAATCAACAGTGCGTTAGCTGCCAGTGATATTGCCTCACTGCGTATAGAGTTGTGTGATCTTGACAGAGTCAGCGTAACAGTGCGCCAGCTGGAGAACACAAAGATTGGCGTGGCCGTGGGCAACATTCTTGGTAAAAAAGAGATGTCAACGCTGTGGGCACTGGCGCGAGCCATCATTTCATCCTGGGCGCGTGCGCTGCCTGCTGAGACTATAGAGGCAATTAAGCGACATAAACAGTCACGGGGTGTGACAGAATGCGGTAATGACAGTAAAACAAACTTGAGGGAGCGCGATACATGCGGTTTAGCGGCAGCTGGTGCACATATTTTTTTAAGAGAAGAAGTCTCAGCACCACCTAAAGCACCTCATTTAGCGACAGAGGTGGATGCGGGTCGTAAACGTTTTGTTGATCGTGTGCGTGAGCTGCTAGAAAACCCAGCGGATCAGCCAATTCCGAACGTGACTTTGGCTGATCTTGATGCCATTGCTGAGGAGCTGTGCAGAGATGTGGTTGAGTTGGAGGACAGAAAATATCTACAGGAGCAGCTTGCAAAGCCTGCTATGACGCAACTGCGGCACGATTTTATTACCCGTGCATTGAGTGGAAAGGAGTTTTTGAGTCTTCCCCGTTATGCACTTATGACTGATGAGGAAAGGCAAAGGGATGAGGAACGCATTACAAAGAAAATTGATGATCAGGACAAATTAAAGCTTGCAAACGTTTTTCTTACCACGTTGTTTAAATGTCCAAGTTGCGGGAAGAACAATTGTTCATTTTATGAGCAGCAGATAAGGTCAGCAGATGAACCAACTACAAAATTTTTAACTTGTATGGAGTGCAAGCACGTCTGGACAACAGAGTGACTGATGTGGCCTACACAAATGAAAAGAGGTTGAGGAAAGGAGGGGGATGCATTTGACGCATTTTTTATTTTTAACGGAGGAAAATAGTAATATAGTAACAATAAAAATGCAAGTACAAAAAGGTGAATACGTAAAATGATCATTATTTGTTTATTATTGTTACTATATATATATATATATTTATACTTATACATATATTATTTTTATGTGCTTTAAAATTATTAATCTGACTTATTACTAGTGGATATTGTATAGTACAATGGTTTTTGCGTTGAATTCGCTTGTCTGGTTGAAACAGCCAGATTATCCGTGGTGGCCCGGGGTTGTGCTTGACCCCGCTGCGCTGGAGATGACGATTCCCGTGGGCTATGATACGTGTGTCTTGTGCTTGCCTTCTGCATCTTCAAGCGTGGCGTTTGCGAACAGTAACAATAGTGGGGAGATTTTGCCTTTTAACCCGTCATCCGATGCTGCACTGTTTGAGGAGGGGAGAAAAGATTCACAGTGCGCTGCGGCGGTGGAGGAAGCGTTGTCTGTCTACGGCCAACAGCAGCAGCAGCAAATGGGAGAGGTCGAAGAAGGCGGAAAAAGAAGGAAAAAAGAGGATAGGCACAGGAAGCCGAAGAAGGAACACGTGGATGAAACTCACTCATTGACAACGGCAAAAAAAGATGAGAATAAACGTCGTGAATCACGGGATCGCCAGGAATCACCATTGAGGAAGCATCGCAACCGTCATCGCCATCATCATCATCATCATCACCGCAAACTTCATGGCGATGAGAGAAAGCGGGGGAGGAAGCAGCACGAGAGTGACGATGAGGATGATGATTTTGGTCAGTTATCAAGTGGCGACGAAGATGGCAAAAAAAGAGGGAAGCACAGAGCTACCGCTATGCACAGGAGCGAGAAGCTTTCTGACATGGATCAAATAGAAAATGGGGCTCAACCAATGTTTGTTCATGACGAAGATGACGCAATGTATTTGGAGCACATGTTTCGCAAGCGTCGCACGGCCGCTACAGATAGCGCACTTAAAAATATATGTTTGCAGCTGAACCACTTGGCGACCGCGTGCGTTAGTTCTGTCGGTGTTGTTTATGTTAGCAGGGCTCTTGAGGAACAGTTGCTTGATGCTCTGTCACCACTAACTCTAACTAGCGTTACCTTTGAGCAGCTACGCCGTACCAAGATTGGTGTTGTGGTGGGAAGGTTTCTTTCAAGTGAATACCCCATACGTGTTGTATCTCTTGCATTGGCTATTCTAACATATTGGTTTCGTCATCTTCCACAAGAGATTCAGCAGAGTTTGATTAAACAATCCTCACTGAAGACCACAGCACTCGGTTCTGGACACCAGAGAAACGCAACTTAAGGCAGTTGTAAGCTGACGTTCTAACCTAATTTTTTGCGGCTATTATTACCAGGGTGTTCTTTCTCCCTCTAGATACATATATGTGTTTAGTTGTTGCCTGAGTATTTGCGCGATTTTATACTGGTCTATGCGGTTGGTAGTTACTTTGAGAAGGGGTTGTGCCATTATGCACCTTTAATAGGAAAACAAAGAGGAGATAAACCTATAAAGCTGACTTTTATGTATCTTTTTTTTTTTTTTTTTGTGCAGAGATGTGGTATGACTTTACTTATTTGATGATTACACACGCCGCTAGTGCAGCAAATAAAATTTTTATTACTATAATTATGAATATTGTGTGTATATAATATGTATATAGTATTTCTACTAAAGTGACAAATATACCCGTTTTTTTTTTTTTTTTTTTTTTTTTTTTTGTGTGTGTGTGTGTTTTCAGACGGTTGTTCAACAGGATTAAACGTAAATAGGTAACGGAGCTACTGCAATAAACCCCTAACTTAGGTATCTAATTTTATTCACAAATTATTTGTGAATAGGCTAATTTTATGTGTGCACACCATGTAAAAGAACCGGAAGACCCCTGGGGCCAGAGGGAAGCAATGACTAATATTTTGCCATTGTCTGATGAGCAAGGAAAATTCAATGTCGAGCAAACAAATACGAAAGTACAGTACGACAGCTTCAATGCTGAAAATAGAATAGAAGAGACAGTTTTTTTGGCTGCTTCTGAAGAGGTGCGAGAAAACCGGGACGAAAAATGGGATATACGTATCAAACGCATTCGCCACGTTTTGTCGTTGTTTTTTTTGACTTCTCTTTGTATTCTTGTGGTGCTATTTCTGGCCTTTATTACGTTTGGAATTTTATATTCTGGTATTAAATATCATGGAGACGACTGGCATGAGCCTCCGAGTTATGTTGATAACTGCTCTGCCACGTTTGGCGGAATTCTTGGGGTTTCGAATGGTGTATTTGCCTACAGCAACTGCAATGATAGCTACATCAGTAATGAGTCCCACACTGTTGACGCGGGCGGCAGGAAGCGGAGCGGGATGAAGTGGCAGTGCGTGGAGTATGCGCGGCGGTATCTGATGCTGCGCGGCACCCCGGAGCCCGCGACGTTCGACAACGTTGAGGGGGCGGCGGACATTTGGGCGCTGACATCAGTGCGGCTGCTGCGGGGCCTCGTGGTGCCGCTGCTGAAACACCGCAACGGCGCTGCGTCCAAAGCCGGGGGGTCCGCGCCGCGCGTTGGCGACCTTCTCATTTACCCGCGGCAGCCCGGCGGCCTTCCCTTCGGGCACGTCGCCGTCATCGTTGGCGTCACGCCCCGCTCCGTCTTTGTGGCCGAGCAGAACTGGGCGAACGAGGCATGGCCAGGGCCGCACCACAACTACTCGCGCGAGATCAGCATGGTCCACGACGCGGCGACGCAGACATACACCATCAAGGAGGCGGATAACGTCATCATCGATGGATGGGTGCGCTATAATTTGTAGCATTGTGGTGTTTTGCACTTTAGATATGTGGAAAGTAGGGGAGCTTGCAAATTGCACATTTTTTTGCAAGTTGGAAACTTATCATTTTAGCCATTTTAACCTTAAATTATTATTTTGTGATATGGTACGTGTGTAGTCATATATATTTATATATAGTTGGGTAACAGAAACAAAAAACAAGCAAACAGACAGACCAACAACAACAACAACAAAAAAAGTTTTATGCGCCTGTTTGTGCAAAAATTAATGAAAAATATATATATTTTTTAAACTATCTGTTTTTGTCAAATTATAAGCTCCGTTTCTCAAATATATATTGTTTACCATTTTTTTAAACATCTGATTTATTCTAGGAACATGGAGCACGCACAAATACACTTAACTAAAATTGTTGTTTTGGCGCTGTTTTATTTGTTGTTTATTTATTTATTTATTTTTGAAAATTTTAGCTGTTTTTGTTTATATATATATATATATATATATATATACCTATATATTTATAATTATATTTATATTCAGAGTTATAATGAGGCCTTTTTTTAGCTTGTAGTTATTGCAGGTTTGTTTCACTATTTTTATTTTAAGGAGGTAACTTGTTTGAGGTTTGATAAGCATATGAATATAAATATAGATATAAATAATATATATATATATGTATTAGTACAATTGTTATGTTAATGATGATGATAATAGGGTTAAAATAAATATTTGATTATTATTATGACTTTTTTTTTTTCTTTTTGAATATTAATAGGTAAAAAGAAAAATATGTCAATATATATGTAGATATATATTTGCATGTATATAAATGTTGAATGTGGTTGTCATTACTTTTTATTATAACTGACATTTATATTGCGCATAATTAATAAAAAATAAAACGAAAATAAATGGGTTTTAAGGACAAGTACAGACGCAATATAACCAAAATATGAAAAATAAAAATGAAAGTAGCAATTGTGGATAAAAATAACAAAGGAAGGAGATTACGTAACAAGAAAAAAACAAAAGAGGGAGGTAGTGGGTGGGTGGGTGGGGTGGGGGAAAAATAATAACAATAACAATAAAATAATTTGGCAATTATTAATTAAATATTTAGAAACAAAATTTTTTTTGTGTGTGTGTGCGTGTCTGTGTGTGCACGCATTTAAATAAGGTATATGTTTGATTGTTAATTTAAATAGAGAAAAATGGTATACTGCCATGTGTTTATAATGCGCCAAGTTAAGGGAGATATAATCGAATTAGTGAGAGGAGAGTGGAATATGTTTTTTACACAATTATATTATATTGGGTAAAATTTTATTGATAGCAACACAGAAAAAAAAAAAAAAAAAAAGGTTTTTTTTTATTATTGTTAATATTAAAATAAAAATAGTGTGCTTGAAAAAGAGCACACAAACAACAACAACAACAAAAGGTAATTGAAAATAGCATATTGTCACTTTTGATATTTTAACTTGCACCATAAAAAAAAAAAATTGTTGTGGTGTGTGGAAAATAAAAGCGGCGAAATGTCTTTCCGGGGGACAAAGTGGCGAAGGGATAGGGCAACATCTGTAACTGATAAATCATCATCTTCTCGATGGTGCATGTTTCACATGTTGCACACTCTGTTCACTGTTGGTTTATGGGCATTTGGCGCCTACGCACTATTCTTCTTGATTATGAAAATTTCTCAACATGGGTTAATGGATTCTGTATTGAAAAAAAGCTGTTTTTGTGATACTACACAGAAAAACTACAGTGGGTGTAACGCTGAGTTTGGCGGAATTCTTGGGATTTCGAATGGTGTATTTGCCTACAGCAACTGCAATGATAGCTACATCAGTAATGAGTCCCACACTGTTGACGCGGGCGGCAGGAAGCGGAGCGGGATGAAGTGGCAGTGCGTGGAGTATGCGCGGCGGTATCTGATGCTGCGCGGCACCCCGGAGCCCGCGACGTTCGACAACGTTGAGGGGGCGGCGGACATTTGGGCGCTGACATCAGTGCGGCTGCTGCGGGGCCTCGTGGTGCCGCTGCTGAAACACCGCAACGGCGCTGCGTCCAAAGCCGGGGGGTCCGCGCCGCGCGTTGGCGACCTTCTCATTTACCCGCGGCAGCCCGGCGGCCTTCCCTTCGGGCACGTCGCCGTCATCGTTGGCGTCACGCCCCGCTCCGTCTTTGTGGCCGAGCAGAACTGGGCGAACGAGGCATGGCCAGGGCCGCACCACAACTACTCGCGCGAGATCAGCATGGTCCACGACGCGGCGACGCAGACATACACCATCAAGGAGGCGGATAACGTCATCATCGATGGATGGGTGCGCTATTATTTGTAGCATTGTAGTGTTTTCTTGCTGTTTATTGATGTAGTTTACTGAGGGTTGGATTAAAAGTTTATTTTTGAATGGTTAATGTTTGGAAAAAGGTGCTTTTGTATTGTTTTGTTTTTCGGTGTATGATGAAGGTTGAAGGGGCTAAAAAAAAAAAAATGTGTACATAAGTATTTGTGTATCGTATTAGTTATTGCAGTTTTATATATATATATATATATATTACAGTACTGCAGATCCTTGGTATTAATTGTATTTAAATTTATAGGTTTGGTAGGCTGTGAGCTTTGTTTTTGTTTATAAATGGACGGTGGTCGGACAACCTCATTTCAAGAGGATGGTGCAAATTTACAAGCGTTTAGGCCAAATGAGTTGACTTCGATGTTGCAGTCTCACTCGTCTAGGAACATGAGTTCAATGCAACGCGGTGAAAAATATTATGAATTGGAGCATTGAGTTAAGCCTTCTAGCCCACTTTATCCTGTTTTGCGCAACGTGCAGGACCATTGTCACTATGAATGGGTAGCTGCATTAATATCTGCTGTTTTTATACTTTTACTCTTTTTTTTTGTTTTCTATTTGTCCAAACCGCCAGTAAAAAAAACATTGTGTTACACCTTTTGGGCAATTATTAGGGGAAAATAATGGGGTGTTGGCTTTTAGTAACTGTCACCGGTTTTATAGGAACACCAAAGAACACTTTGTTATTATCAAGACATTACGGGAGTACAGCGGTGTAAAGTGGCTGTCTGTGGAGTATGCACGGCGTTTTTGGCTTCTTACAAAGCGCCCTGCTGTTATATTTGAGCGGGTGAATAAAGCTGAGGAAATATGGACAAAAATTAATTTTGTCACTAGCATTAACGGTACATTTTGACCGGTTGTTAAGTGCGCCAATGGGCATGCAGAATGTAGTCACCCCAACATAAGCAAAAGGAGGAAGCGGAATAATTTAACAGATGTGATGCCCAAAGTGGGCGACTAGCTCGTATATGCGACTGACAAAAATTTGCCTGAGGGGCATGTGGTTGTTGTTTTAGGTGTTTTTTGTGACGTGAATGATGATAAAAAAAAAAATCTTATAACACTACTAATTATGTTTTGCAACTTGCTGAGCAAAACTGGGACAATAAGCCCTGGGTTAGGAGTGATAGCGACAATTTGGATAATGCACGAAGAAGATCGTTATTGCTTGGTCATTTTTCTAGGACTGTGAATGTTCAAAGAGACAACTCCACTGGTAGGTTTACTGTGCATGACATAATGGGAACGGTGCTTGGTTGGGTTTGAGTTTGAGATGTGCATGGTTAAACATCACAAAAAAGATGTTTAGAAAGTGGCAATAAAAGAACGTAATAAATAAACTAAAACGCAAAAGCAAAGAAAAAGGAGTAGAAAAACAAAAAAAAAAAAAAACGAAAAAAAAAAAAAAAAAAAATGACGACGACAATCAGTGTGCAGAGAGATTTTTATATAATAGTTTGCCCAATTTTATTTATTTTTCTGTTTTTATATTTTGCTTAAAAGGATCGATTTTATATTTTACTTTGCGATGCTAGTACTGGTTTTGGTGAGGGCGATAACGATTTTGGCTTCTTCTTTTTCTTTTTTTTTTTTTTTTTTGTTTTTAGCTTTTTTTGGCTATTTATATTAAATTGGGCCAAAAAGCACAAGATATTTACAACTTATTTTCTCCACTTAAAGAAAAAAAAAAAAAAAGGGAAAAAAATAATAATAATAAAACTAGGACATTGTTGTTATTATAATCATTATTATTTTAGGGATATTTTTGTATTTTTATTTATTCATTTCTTTTATTGGGCGTTAATACACTTTTTTTTTTTTTTTGTGTGTGTGTGTGTGCTTGTGTCAAATCAAGATTATAGATGGTTTCAAGGGACTCGCGTTATGTTCACCGGCGGTGGTGCCAAGAAGATGCGACTTTGATGATTCAAACCCCCAAACTTGAGCTTCTTGTTGATTTTGATGATCCTGCAAGTTTTGATCTTCAAAAAAATGCACCACTGACTTCTGGGGTGCGTCGCGCAATGTTTTTTAGGGGAGGCGTGGAGGGAGCATTTGCCTTCACAGCAGAAGAAGAGCTTTTGGGGGATTGGCGGGAAAGTGGCTTACCACCTTTGACGGAAGAGTAAATTGACAATGTAGCGCATTTCCTTTTTGCTTGCTTGTCTGTTTTTTTTTTTTTTTTTTTTTTTTTTTTTTTTTTTTTTTTTTTGTGTGTTTTTGTGGGTGGAATTTTAAAATCATGTGCAGTAAAAGTAAAAGCAAATGTGTTTTGGTAATTTATTGACTTTAAAGTGATGTATTCTTGTGTACAGGACACGGCGGGAAAGTGGTTTTCATGTGCCATTATTATTGTTATTATTATTATTATTTTGGTTTTTATTATATTTTTACTATTGTTGTTATTTGTTTTTAATTTTTTGTTTTTGCTGCAGGATCTACTGAAGTATTTTTTTATCGATGCCGCAAACAAATGATAGTTGCAACACGGAAGCCGAACAGATAATGTCAACGGAGTGTATTGTTAAGGCGTTGACGCAACAGTTGGAGCGTTTTAATTTTCAAAAAACATCTTGTACAACCCAAAGAGAGGAAACTAACGACACAAAAAATCCTCAGAAGAAATATTTGACGTACAGCAAGACTGGCGATGAAGTTGTCCGTTCCGCATGGAGAGCACTGGACAGTCCAAAAAATAATGATTTGAAGAATGCAAAACGAAAACGCGTTAATGTGAATTGTTTAATGAAAATTAGAAATTTAAATGAATGGCTGACGTCACAAAAATCATTGCCTCTTCCACACACTTTGGCAGGGGCGGGTAGTGAAGTGCACGGACATCATGGGGACAACGATAAGAATATTACCGCCGGAATCAATGGTTGTTTTGAGAATAAAAAAAGTTATGATAGATTGAAAAGGCTGATGTTAACATGTAGTGGGAGCTATTATGAAAATTTGCAAATAACACCTGAGGAGTTTACTGAACCGAGTGAATTAAGCGAAAAATATGCATGTAAAGATAAACATATGCTTGACAAAGATGGGTTCTTTAAAATTTTAGTTAACAATAAAACGGAAGAAGAAGCAACAAAATCAGAAATGTTCCCGGACGTTGTGGAATATGCCAGTGATGAAAAGATTACAAAGCGTTGTTCTAATGCTTTGGATAGTAACAAGAACACAATGATGCACACTATTTACAATCCGTTTGCCACAGATGCTATCCCGTCTTGGAAGGGAGAACGATCTTACATATTGCCGTCAATTTATGCTGCCCAGCATATTTCCCAACATTCTATGCACAAGTGAAATATATATATATATATATATATTTGTATATATTGCTTAAACCTGAAAATAAAAATGATAACTAACAATGCGAAGATGACAAACAAAAACACGCACGTAATTTTTCTGCTCATTTTCTTTTAGTTACTTATTTTTTGTTTTTTTGTTAATAGCAAAGCGTTACAACTAAACACAAACCAATAGAGCAAGGCCACGTTTAATACAGCAGTTATGACGATAGAGCTGCGAGGACCGCGTGCACGTGTTCGGGTGGGTTGGCGTGTGGGCAGATGGCACATGTGCGTGAGGCTTTGCGTGGCTGTCCTTTGCCTCATTGTTGCACCGCTTGCATCACCCCCGCAAGGAGTTGTCAGCCAATCGGCGCTCCCAAACATCACTGTGAAGTTGCTAATGGTTGAGCTGGCGGATTCCTCGTTCTCTAAGCCTTTTGTTGACGCGCTTTGGGGTGGGATTAAAGCCTCCCTGTGGTCGCGCAACCACACCGTTGCAGATGGTGTGGGTGTGAATATTGTCACGAGAAAAGCGTCAACATCAAACTATATAAGCGTCCTAGAGGAGGCATTTTTGAGTCAAAATGACATTTTTGCGCTTGTTGGTCATGTTGGCGACTCCATGTTGCACCATATTCTCCCAACACTGGAGAAGCACGACGTTGTGGCGTTTGCGCCGCTAACGGGTTCGGGTTCTGTACGTGGATGGAATAAAAATGTATACTTTTTGCGCGCTGACCCTGCTGCTGAATTGTTGGCACTTATCCGTTACAGTATTCGCGAGTTGTGTGTGCATAGACTTGGTTTCATGTATCTACATGGTGTGTCATTTGGGGAGAAGGAGTATGAGCAGGCAAAACGGGTTATGTCAGGAATGGGGCACGAGTTGAGCGGCGTGTTCACAGTGAATGGCTCAGTGACTGGGCCTGACGACGAGTTGGTTTTCAATTCTTCTTGGGAGCGGTTTGCTGCTACAAAACCGCAGGCTGTGATTGTTTTTGGCGCTCCAGCAGCGAAGACTGAAAAGTTTATTACAAAGATGCTGACGGACAATCGTACGTCCGATGCCTACCTTCTTGCACCGTCAGCGGTGCAGTCAGCTGTTCTCAAAGGCTGGCGCGTCGCTATTTCGGCTGGCGCTGCATTTAACGCGGGGCAGGTAATTGTGACAGCCACAACTCCAATGGGATCTGAAAAAAAATATAGGGTCATGAGGCGCTTCAATGAGGTATGGAATAATTTCACTTTATCATCTGCTCAGGTTATTTACACAGATGAGAAAAATTTTACTGATGAAGGTGATCTGGCTGTTTACGGGTGGCTTTCAGGTGAAGTGTTGGCACAAGCGCTCAGCAACCGCGAGTGGCTGAAAAATAGAACGACGTTTCGACAGTCACTTTTTAATCAACGCCGGTACGTAATTGACGACCTTGTGTTTGGAGACTACGGTGGTGATTGTAAAAAAGCAGCAGCTGACAATGGCGCAACGTGCCAGTGCAATCAGGGAGGCCGGGCAGTGTACATGAAGCGGTTTGTTGAAGGCTACCGTGCAGAGGTGCTTGACAAGGGCGTTTTGACGCTCACGACAAGGGATTGCTACGCTTCCTCCATGTCCTTACCTCTTGTGGCTAGCTTAGTAGCCCTACACCCCACTGATCAGCCGCTTGCAATGAATGCAGTTACTAACTTAGAGGCTGGGTTTTTTGCTGCTACAGGTATGAATACGCTGAAAGAAAGACGAGGGGACGTGGCGCTGCATCCCTTAGTTTCCACCACTTATAGAGCTAGATATTCTCTTTTAAAACAGATGCTTACAAAGCTTGTGCACGCCGTTGCTGGTGTTGTAACAGAAGCGATGTTGAGCGTTACAAACGCCACTTTTATTGACCCTTTGCTGCTGCAGCCGCGGCTGAACCGCTTTCGTAAGCACATCATCCATCTGTCGCCAACGCTGGAGCAGCAGTTTTTTGTTTTGGCACGGTATCTTGGGAACACGAGCGGCGCGTCTGCTCACGTAGTTGTGCGTGGCGGCGATGGTGCTGCCGTTGCGGAGGTGTTGCGGCGGTCGCTGGTGACGTTTGGCGGGTCGTTGCTTTCTACAACACTGCTTGCTGGCAGTGATGCACTAGAGGGCCGCTTGCCGCAGGAGGGTGACGTGTTTGTTGCGGGCCTCGGTGCTGGCGACGCCGACGTTGTGGCGCGACACGTGGCAGTTCACCGTGGTCTGCGTGTTTTTGTTACATTTTCTGATCTGGCGTTGCTGCATGCCGACCTTGTTGCGGCGTTTACAGGAGGGACAAGTGCTGACCGCGTTGTGTTTGCAACAAGTTTGCCGCACTGGGCCGATGAGCACACAACATCGGTGACAGCCAGAGACTTCATCGCCGCAGAGCTGAACGTAACACGACGAACGCCACTGTCTCTTTTGGGATTTGCCAACTCTAGGCTGCTGGAGACTGTTGTTTCGCGGATGGGCAGGGTGAGCGCCGAGCTGCTTGCTGATTTCTTTTACAAAAACGTCGCTGTCTCCGTGGACGACATGGTGTATGGCCCGTACGCCGACGACGCTACTTGCGCTATGGCTGGTGGTGGGAGGTGCAGTGTGAACTACGGTGCAACGTCCATCTCTGTGTGGTCGCTGGCCCGCGCGCTGAACCCCTCCGTCCCGTTACTCGCCGCCCCGGTGACGCCGTCGATGGACTACAGGGACCCCAATGCTGGCCGGCTGACCGGGGCGCGGCTGGCTGGCGTTATTGCTGGGGGCGTGCTTGGCACCGCGCTGCTTGCGGCTGTGGTGATTGTGCTGCTGTGCTGCTGCCGCGACTCGCGTGACAACCGGAATGCGCCGAAGGAGCGAACGAACCCCGTGACGCTTGTGTTCACCGACATCGAGAGCAGCACCGCGCTGTGGGCCGCGTGCCCGAAGGAGATGGCCGACGCCGTTGCGGCCCACCACCAACTAATCCGCTCGCTGATTGCACGGCACGGCTGCTACGAGGTGAAGACGATCGGCGACTCGTTCATGA